>JAQMYK010000015.1:11601184-11612153 GCA_030014345.1 Clarias buthupogon
ACTAAAATAATAGGTAAATGGTAGACTATTTGCAAGGGTAGTATTTACCACCCACCAAAATCATTTTTTACAGTGTAATATCTTCCATGGCCTGAATACAGTAGCAGTCAGTGTGACAAAATGCATTTGGAGGAATTCCTTAGGATCACTGTAGATGTGTTGCTCTTCTTACACTACTAAACTGACTGTTAAATAGTGATGCTGTAAGTACAGAGTTGAATAAAATTTGAACATTACCAATATTCACAGTGCCTTGATTTAATAGATAGGAGATAGCAGATGCCCTTATCCAGAAAGATTTGTAGTATTCATTCTGATTTGTACCAGAATGATTCACTTGACGTATCCTTGTGTTAGTATAAATGTTATTGTAGTTTAATGTGTACAAAGAGCTAATTCAAGGGCTTGGTAATTGGCAGTAGATCTTTGGTCTTCCTGATTCAGCAGTGAGTCATCTGTTCAGGCAGACAGGGGAAGTTCATTTCACCACCTCTGTGTCTTCACGGTAAGACTTTACAGTCTGGTCTTCATCCTAACTATCAGACTGCACATACAGTATGCAGTAGAAAGGCATACAGACTGTACAGTACCAGTGAAAGGTTTGGACACACCTTCTAAATCCATGGTTTTTCCTCATTTTTATTTGTAAAACAATGCTGAAGGCATCCAAAATATACAATAATCTCCTTTGAACAGGTAATATTGAGCTGGGTCTGCTACTTATGCTCTGTAAAGCCTTGATAACAGCTCTAATGTGAGGTGATGTTTATTAGTGACCTCTGAAGCTGGTAACTCTAAATGAACTTCTCCTCTTCATTAGAGGTAGGTTTTGGTCTTACTTTCCTGGGATTGTCTTCATGAGAGACAGTGTCATCATGGTGCTTGATGGGTTTTGCAAATTCACTTGACAATAATGTTCTTGCAAGAACTATTCCAGAACAGCTGACTTTCATGTCTCGAAAGACAAACAACTGTTTATGTTGTTGTTGTTGTTACTATGTGTTAATTCATAATTTGGAAATCTCCATTATTGTTCGAGAATGTAGAGAATAAATCACAAAATTAAAAAAAACATTGAATTAGAAGTTGTGTCTAAATTTTTGACTGGCATTGTATCTTTTTTTACAGGAGCCTGTTGTCAATGGAATACCTCAAGGTTTCATTTTGGGCCCAGTGTTGTTTTCTTTATATTTGCTGAAGCCTTTATCTGTGTAAAAATAAATGTCAACATGACACCCAGCTATATCTACTTCTGAAATCTGGGGATATCGACTCTCTACAAAATGTTCCCTTTTTAAATGAGGTTAAGACATGACTGCCTAAAAACTTTCTCCAGCTGAAAGACAGTAATTTGGAATGTTCATCTTTGGCTTTTATGAGAATAATTAAAGTATTGGTTACAGTTTGAGAACATTTCTACCTGCGCAGGAAAAAAATTTATTTGAAATTAGGGTTATCTTTCATAATACAGTACTCTTAGACTTGACAGACAAGTAAACTCTATTGTAAAGAGTAGTTTTTACCCAGCTCAGACGCATTGTAAACTGAAACCAAGTTTCTCATTTAAAGATTAGGAGATAGTTATACATCTCTTATTACATCTCGCCTTGATTACCTTGCAATTCGCTGTTTATGAGGGTTTGCCATTCTCAAATGCTTGCAATTTGTACAAAATGCTGCGCCTAGACTTTTCACTCACACAAGTCTTTGTGTCTCTACATTGGCTTCCAGTTAAATATAGAGTTGATTTTACTGTTTGTTTTAGGTTCTTTCAAGGTTTGGCGCCACAGTTTATGAGTCATATGATCAATTCCTACACATCAGACTTTACACTCACAAACTCCTTCTTAGCGTCCCATAGTCTCGATTTGAATGCAAGGTGAAGCACACATTTCCAGTAGCTGTGCCTAGTCCAGACTCTTCTCTTCGGCTTATCGTTCTGCTTAATCTTTGGCATTTTCTCATTATATGTCCAACCCAGTTGGACATTAAGGAGGTGCTTTGTTCTTAGCGTTTGTTCCTTTCATTTTACATTGTACTGTATTTTGAGTATCATGTTACCTGATTTTGGCCTTAAATTTTTTAGTTCTACAGCACTACTTCAGCTTTTTCACGTAAATGTTCTCTAAGAATAAACTGAATTGAACTGTGACAGAGAGTCTTGATGCATGTTTCTGTGCACCTTAACGGATGACAGGTCCCGGGTAGCCATGCTACAGGTTTTAATCTATCTTGGTGCAGAATAGGGTGTGATCAGTATAAGATTTTTATCTAATGTCACAGTATGATTTGTATCATTCCAGTTTGCAGATTTAGCACCCTTCCCACTTTTGCAAGTGAAAAAAAAAAAACAAGAAAAAAATATGAGACCTGAACATTATATGAAAGTGCACATACAGAAAATGAGCTTTAAACAGTCACCAGCAAATCTATGTATACTGTAACAATACCCATAATAATAATCGCTAAAAAAGTAATTCAGATCTGTGCTCCACAAAGAATTTTTAAGTTGAACTCAATAAAAATATTTTTATACATACTGACTTGAACTACATGCAAATCACAATGTGAAATCGAAATTTTTCCATATTTCTGAATAGAAATTTAAATTAAATTAACACGACACTGGAATCCCATTTTATGTAAGTATTAATGAGCGCACAACAGATTTAAGCACTTTTTTATTACATGCTAGCATTCATGGATGAATAACCATTTATTTACATAAAATAGCATAAATCAAAAGGGATAAGGAATAGAAAAATTAGCAATCTTCTGCTAACCATTTATTCACATAAAACAGCATACCTCAAAAGAGGTAAAGAATAGAAAAATGTTTAAACCTAATAACCCTTATATCATGTGCACAAACAATTGTCAGTGTACATTACATGTTCCAGAGACTTCTCGTTTAATTCTGGTTTTGAGACGGCGCAGCTCAGCATGGTTGCTGTCTACCCTCAGGCCACTTTCTGTGAGGTGCCAGGCCTTGTCCAGCTGCTGCTCTCCATAATTCTGCAGGGCAAAGCGTAGAAAGAGTTCGGCCAGGCAATGTCGTCCTGGTCCAGCCTCCACACACAGCAGTGCTTGTTCTGTGTGTAGCTCCAAAGCCTGAGAGAAGTCATTTACAGCCAGCTCGTCCCGGGAGCATGTCAGCAGACTGCAGCCCCGTCTGCACAGATCCTCAGCCTTAACCATGGCCTCTTCACTGCTGTCCTGACTGTGGGAAAGTATGACCTTATCCAGATCTGACACCGCCTGTTCATTGAGACCCAGCTGTGTGAGACATGCTGCACGCTGACGCAGGTGCTGGAACTTTGTACCGCCTGACGCTTGCACAGCCACAGTGAGCAAAGCCACCGCGCGCTCCCACTGGCCACTCTCTGAGACTTTGCTTGCCTCCTGCGATGCAGCCTAGTGTAACAGATACAGAGGAGCAAGGACATAATTTTGGGTTTCTGAGTTGAGATCTACAACCATGTACAGTATGGGGCGTCTGAGGACAATTTCTTGTAAATGTCTTGCTAATGTCTCATGACAAGTTGCATGTTTTTTCTTATTAAGAGAGAAAAGGGAATGCTTTTGGTGGATCTACAGTATATTCCTGTAAATAGAGTATGTATGTGCTATTAAAGAAACTACAGTTGTCTTGTACATTCTACACTATTAAATGTTATTATACAGAATTTTAAAGCATTCTTGGGGTAATTTTAAAAATTACACTTAATGGCAGGTCGCTGTGGTATGAAAAGGAAACAACACTTCAGAACTTGCTGATGGTAATGTCCTGACATTACACATCATTTTACAATCTTGTCATTGATTATTTCTCTAAGACAACATTGCCATATTTATATGCCATATATTGGTAATATACTCAATATATTTTGATGGTCTTTATCACGTCTAACAATATATATGAAAATAGTCACACAAATCCTCATGACATACTGTATGATGACAGGCATATTTGTGCAAGTTTTGTTCATCCAGGATGTGACAGAATTTGCAAGTATGTAAAGGATCATTGAATAATGTTTAGAAGTTCTGGTATCACTTGCTTTAGAAAAACTGTGAGCCACAATATTGATGTAGATCTCTGTAAATTCTGAATTTAAGAACGTTCTCATCATGACAGATAGTTTGCCGCTTGCCTGAATGCTACCTGTTTCTGTCCTTTTTCGGCAAGGCATAATTCATTTCTGAACAAGTGTCAGTTTAAGGGGCTTGTTAATCTTTTAGTGCAATTTAGCCTGTAGTCAGTAAGGAGCATGAAACTAAGAATATTATTATAAATATGACTTTATAAAATAAGAGAAATTGTTTAGAAAAAGGGCAAATTGTTTAGAAATTGTTTAGTGCCAAGATTATATGTTTGTAAAAAGATTTTGGGGGGTCGTGTCACTTCTACAAAAACTTAAAATGAGTGAATTTGGTTGAAATAGAAAAAGGATGCCTCAAACTGGGAATGCTGGAGTCTGGTACAGGTTGATGTTTCCCCATCCGAAGTTAAATGATTAAGAACATTAAGAGGAGTATAGGTCATTTGAACATCATGATAAGATGCCCTGTTATAGGAATTTATGTGACGTTTTAATGTTATAGCCAAACCATAGTAATGTTTGTATTAAAACATAGAACTGGTGAATTCTTGAATCTGATAGGTCGGAAGTTGATAAATAAAATTTAACAGCATAGCTCTGACAGTGCTGCAGGCTACGATTCACATTACAGGTTTATATTAATTAGAGATGAGGAATTCTGATGGGGAATTCAGTTCTGAATCGCTATTCTTTTGTTTGGCGATTCATGTATTGCCTTTTATAAAAAAGATTCTTCTTATACTGTTAAGTCTTCTTTACTGTTAGTTTGTTGCGTCTATAAATTAAAAAAAAGACTTTAGTTTAGATTATTTTGTTACCTGTGCTAGGTGTGTCTTTTGTTGGGGCTTAATGAGAGTCAAAAGGAAGTCTAGCACTGAGGGATCTTTCTCAGCGACCGCACTCAAGCACTTCACTGCTGACTTGTAGTTCTTTTTCCGGCTCTCCACCACTCCCCACCTAGCCTGGGCTGAGGCATCACGAGGCTCCTGACCAAAGACCTGCAGGAGGTGCGCACCTGCTGCCTTCAAGTCCCCTAAGACATTAGCATATACACATACCAAAGTTTTGAGCCATCTACTGTACAGTCCTGATGTTGATTGTCTGTCTACACTCTTCATGTACACAAAGATCTTGTTTCATGAAAAAAAAGGTAAGATAAAGTAAAGCTACTGCAATTTTCACCTTGTCCAAGCAGACAATCTATATAGAGGAGGTGCCATCTCGGATCCCTATAGTCCGTTTTCATTAGCGTTCCACTAATCAGAAAGGCTTCTTTAAGACAATCTGGATGGCAAGGTATTGGGTTGGTAGACAGAATGGTGGAAAGACTTGCACGACAGTGCTGTTGAAGCCATTCACAGGTTAGCTTCCGTGCCCTGTCTTTTAAGGACAGAATCTTTTGAATAACCTCTTCTGCATCAACCTGAAGAGCTGCTAGTACATCTTGTGTGGATTCCTTGGAATAATTCAAAAAGAGAGCAGCAATTTCAATTCATTACAACTCAATCTTACAAGTGACAGACCATACAAAAGAATGAAAAAACTTGATTTTACCGTATACTGTATGTATAAAGGCATGCTTAAAACATTCTCATAAACAAATGCAGGGGGCAGTATTTCTAATGGCAAAAAATCCTGCTGCAGGTTTTTTTCCTTCATTCACTAATAAAGTGCCTAATTCACTCATAAGGCATACAGGGCTCAGTAATTGCATCACCTTCTGCTGGTTTAACGTTAGATAAGTGAACCCTCTCCCACACAGAGCTTGCACATGATTCCTGTCCTCCTTGAGGATAGCAGTGAAGTCAAAAATGGCAGTCTTCCTTTGGCCCAGTAAAACATAACACCTGGCTCTCTCCAGTAAGGACTCTGTTGCTTCACCACCTAAAAGGTCAGAGCAATGTAAAATTACCACAATGACGCCTTCTTTGGGTTTTAGTCTTAAGTGTGGTAAAAGAATGGAAAATGCACCGAATACTTTAGATTCAGTTACCCAGGTTTCATTTCAGAAGGGCTTCTTTCTAAAGAAGAAATGTTATAGGAACTGCTTTACGTCAAACAGGTTTTCACTAGATCAGTAGAGTCACTTCCTCTATATACCACAGCGCAGTATTCCCCAGTCAGACAGCCAAAAAAATTATTTACAGACAAGTACTTTCCTTGCTTACTGCTGTACTGCTGCTAAAAGCTTAGTTTTTATTTGATTATTGTACACTCATTTCATACATACCAGAAGCCATAATGCCAATAGAGAGATAGGCTACAGCTTCCCTGATGGCACTTTCCTGTTGTTGGCTATGCAGAATACGTTTTGACGCAGAATAACAGTGTTTCTCTAGGAGTGCCTTGTCCTTTAGAGCTGCCACAGAGAGCAGAGAGCTTAGGCAGCTAGTGTCTCCACAATGAATAAGCTTCTTCAGTAACTGCAAGTCCACAAAGACAATCATTACATGATATTTAAGACACTTTTTAAAGACAATCAAACTTGTTATAAAGCATCAAGAAGGCACCTGGTTGGCATCATACAGAAAGCCCCGGTGCAGCTGGAGCAGCGCAAGTCTGGCAAGGACAGGTGAGCGAGGAGATGTGTGCTCCATGCAGAGGAGAATACGATAAGCCTCCTCAACACGATCTAGTTGGTACAAGGCATCCGCTGCGAGGATCTGGGGCAAGTCAGTATCCTGCTGCAACTCCATCAAGAGAAGGGCAAGTGCATGTACACCTACTGCCATTCTAAATGCAATAATATAAACACAGATTAAATAATATTTGTTATTTTTTATATACATTTTTTAACATGTATGACATGTGGTGCATGTGGTTTATGTGATTGCAACACAGTCATGGAGGCTACCAAAGCTATGGTAAAATATACCATAGTTTTCATGCAATTAACAATTTGTTAATGTATTAAATAAATTTAACATGTTTACTATTATGTTAACATGCACAAGATAAAAGTAAGTGAATAAAAACTTGGAGTCAATCACAGTACAATTTTACACACCCATGTCATAATACTGTGTGTACAATTAAACTTTTTCAAGCAAGAAAATATTTTGTGTGCTTTCTTTCTATCTACTTATTCTTTCTATCCAGTACTGTGCAGAAATCTTGTGCCAACCGTCATTTCTTCATATTTTGCTTTCAAAGAGTCAGACCTTCTTGAATAGAAGTTGTACTGTTCCTATTCCTTCTTGTGGAATAGTTCCCCATGCTTCCTGATAAGAGATTTGGCTCTCCTTATTTTGTCCAGTCTCCTCACCTGACCCATTTGAACAGGAATGCTTTTGTTTGTTAAGCCAAAAAGTGACCCATTATTCATTCAGTCATAAAAGGTATATGGGTGATGCTGAATTATGAATACTTGGAACCGGTGAGAGGGGAAATAAGGTTGCTGCTGAAGTTGAAACATAAACAACCTTTTTTTTTATTGTATCCTGTTGCAATAAACATCTGATGCCATTTCTTTAATCTTCAGAAATGAACTGAATTAAATATGCAGAAATTAGGAGGGGCTCAAGACTTTTTCACAGTACTGTGGGTCTATGCTTGTGTCATTTTTAACGATCATCTAACAGCTTAATGAAAACTATCATGTTGGTTAATGACACTGATTTGATTTTGTTAAAGTTTACTATATACTGTGCATGTAGATACTGTATACTATGAATATTTTTTTCTCAGGATAATATGTTATGTAAGTGTGTAGTAATACCATACCCCTCTTTGTTGATAGTGAAGCCCTCTTTTGTCATCATGGACTGATGGTCTTTTGCAGGTTTGGCAGCTGGCAGCTGATTCTTACTTTGAGGCTCCTTGATGGTATTAGATTCTGAAAGATTTTTCTGCCCTGTAAACTCTTCCAGCATGGCCCTCCCTTGCTCAAGCAATACAGTGCACAGCAGGCCACGGTAGTTCCATGGCACCAGACACTTGATGGTCAGTGCTGTGTCCTGATGCTGGAGCCGACTCGCAGTGATGTAGTCCAGTGCGGTGAGGTAATGTGTGCCAGCCATCATCCGCAACAGACCCCTCCCACAAAGGGCACGCACACAACTTGGAGGATGGGGAGCACTATGTTCAATCACAGCCTGGAAATCCTCCAGAGCTCCTTGGTGGTCCTCAGAGAGTAGGCGTGAAAAGCCACGAAGGACCTGTACTGTGTTCTGGTAGTGTGAAGGGGCAGCTGCAGCAAGCTGGCTGCTGATGGACAGTGCCTCTTTAAACTCTCCGTGTAGAAGCAGACAGTCTGCCAGTCGGACCCGAAGCTCCCGTGAACCTCCGTCAGTCTCCAGATGGCACAAAGCTCGAAGTTGGGCAATAACAGAGTCTAGCAGTTCCACACCTGTGCAGGACCGCAGGTCAGATCTCTGGAGAACAGTCTCCCTAAAGTTAGACAGGCCTCTTTCAGCCTGATGCCGCAATTCAAAACGCACTACTGCTGCAATGCCATTTTCAGAAAACATCCTCTTAAACTGGTACCTTGCCATTGAAGGGTGGACAGCAAACCCTTCAGCAAGGTCCCGGCAAGCTTCACTCACTCGTCCACTTGCTGAAAAACAGGCTGCAGCTCTGGCCACGAGTAAACTAGCTTTCCTCTCTGGTGTAGTGCCCATTACAGCCAGATCCACATTTGTTTTTGTAACTGACTGGAATTCAGCCAGTTGCAGAGCCATCGACAAAGCCTCTGCACTTTCATCGAAAATTCCCAAGGAAAATAACACAGCTCCCTGAAGCTCTCTTACTAGGGAATTCTCAGGTGAAATAGCAATTAAAAATTCAACTGATTCAGAGGGGGGAAAGTCCTCAGTCTTTTTTTTAGCATTGAGAGTGTCATCCAATTTCCTGTCAGCATGGAGAATGTGGAATTTTGGGGCCATGCTCTCAAAGAAAGCTTGGACTATTCGATGCAAATGTTCCAAATGCCTACTTTTGACCAGTCTCACTGTCTCTGATCTATTTGCAAGGAAAGCTTGTAGATACAGCAGAGGACCTTTGGGATTATGGGGATCTGCTATCAAGCAAGCAAGAGCTCTAGTTAATTCCACAATTACTCGCGTAAGGCCCTCTGGACAAGGCTTTTTTTTTTCCTCCAGAAGAGATGAACATCGGGTGAAGATCTCCTCAGAATTATGAGCAGCCCCTAGCAGGACCGACTCCATTTTAAAAACTGAAGCAGAAACATTATTGGGACACAAAGTCGATAGGAATACTGCACCCAGTCCTTTGCTAACATCCTGCATGGGCTTCTGTGTCACTTCATGTCCATCAAGCCAAGCTTCCAGACTTGAAGTAATCTGTTCTATACAGCTATTGTCCAAGCTGCGCATATGGGCCATAGTGGATCCTGCATTGCACCCAAATGCACTTGTATATAGAGCTGCAGCTCTCTTAATATCTCCAGCTGTGTAGATTTTGTCTGCCTTTCTGCACAGCTCCACTGCTCCCAAACCCAGATGGAGGGCATCCATGTTTCTTCTTCTATGCACTTTGTTCTAATATTCACATAATATTTTTTCTGTTAGGAAAAAAAACTTATTTTTTTTCATGTTCATGTGCACTTAAGGCTAACACCTCTGGAACATCTTGAAGGTTCTATGACAAAATCTACGACATTATTTCCCTATCAGGAAGGCTTCCAATCAGAAATTTATTTGGACCGCTTAATTGTGCAAAACAGAGTGCACCTTTATAGTAATTAGTGATATATTTTAGCTGGACATACACTGTTTACACAGTGGACATATTATGATGTTCAGTACACCTTGCATTTAGTGAATGACACTAACATGGTAATGGAATATTAGTAGGTGTTGTTTATGTACAGTATGAGCTTATTAGGAGGCACAGTGTTGCTCGAGTTTTCACACCTCAGTCATTTGCTGAGTTAAGACTAGTACGCCTACCATGTCAACGACAGAGCCGAAGTGGTGTAATCTAGATCTGTAATCAGCAATCTGTGACGTGAAGATTCAGAGGATCACTGATTAATTTCCAGTTAGTGCTTTATCCTGGGCAGGGTCACAGTGGATCCTGAGCCTGCCCCAGGAAAACTGGTAGTGAGGAAGAAACAAACACAGGATGGTTCACCAGTCCATCACAAGAGGTAAGAGGGGGCAGAATTACAGGCAGTAATTACACAGGACCAAAGTTCATCTATATAGTACATGCATTTAATAAAATGTCAAGTGAATGTAAATCTAAACCAGGTACATTAGCCTCTTGAATCTTCTTCACCGATTCACTCTGCTGCTTTGCAGGCTCCCACATCCAAGTTTATCCAAGACCCCTTCTTTACGGGATAATTCCATCTGTATACTGTAAATTTGTACCTACGAATCGTTGCTTAGGTACACTCATTAGTAATATGTGGTTCATACTAAAAATTCTTTGAAAACACTTAGTATTCTTTAACTACATACAGCAGTATATAGTATGTAAGTCATAACACTACCATCTGATTTCTGCCAGATGGTAGATGGTAGAGGATGGTTCTCTTTTGAGTCTGATTCCTCTCAATAGGGCTGAAGGACTAGATAAGCAGTCATGGACTCGATGTTATCTGTATCGACTGGGAGTTGTTTCAGAATGTTTGCCATTAGTACCTGAACATGTCTCAGTCTTGGGCATTGGTCTTGGTCTTATCCAGGAGGGCACAAAGTTTGACAAGTAGTAATGCTTTCTATCTATTAACTGGCACAATGCCACCTAGTCAAAATAAAGTCTTGGCTTTGAAAAACTGTGCTTTTTTTTTTTTGGACTTGCCAATGACTTATCCTTGCATTCATATTTACATTTAGGCATTTGGCAGACGCTCTTATCCAGAGCGACTTACATTTTTATCTCATTATACATCTGAGCAG
>JAQMYK010000015.1:11635793-11650289 GCA_030014345.1 Clarias buthupogon
ATGAAAAAGCCATATTTGGTGTAGTTTATTTAATCTAATTTAATTAAAATTATTTAGATTTTTTCTGCTGTTTTTGTATGCCTCATTTATTAATGTAAACAAACTAGTGAGTGTAATTCGTTTCGAGTGCACTGTAATTTGTATTGTGATCGCTAACAACTTCCTTGTTATTATTTCCTCATAATAATAATAATAATAAAATAAGTAAAGATGCAGAAATCCAATTCAATTTCAATTCAATTTTATTTATATAGCGCTTTTAACAATGGTCATTGTCTCAAAGCAGCTTGACAATGAAAGAAATGAATTAAATGAAAAAAATCTTTAAAAAAAAAAAATATATATATATATATATATATATTATATATAAAATATATAAATAAATAGATGTGTCTAGATAATAATGATATAATTGAAATTGAAAGCATACATTTCATTTGGCTATATAGTGTGATTAAGTGTGTGTTTTTCGCGAGCTGGTTGCTGCGGGGGCAGGGCTCAGCATCGTGATGTCTGTCGGCCATCGACGATGGACGATGGCATCGTCTATCGACCCAACCCTAGTAGTTACCTTTGAGTCTTTGGTCCGAATCGTTTGTTCTTTTGTCACGTGACTCTTATAGACGCTATGCAGTGCAGTACACAGGAAACAGAATCTTCTCAATGAGTCTTCTAGTCCTAGTCATTCATTCTTTTGTCACGTGACTCCCATAGACGCTATGCAGTGCAGTAGATTCAAAAGAACAAACGAAGATATGGACTAGAAGATATGAGAGGTGAACGGCTCATTCTGTTTATCATAATATGTTCCAATACTTCCATTACTGGAACTAGAGCCAAATTTGTGTATGTAGACGTGTTGGGGGTCTGTCTATTGAAAATGTAACAATTTATTTTATTTCTGATCAAAAGAACGAAATAAACTAAATGACTCGTTCATTTTGATGAACGAGATTCAAAGAACCATGTCACTAAAATAATTCAAACTTCCCATCACTACAGTACCTTTGTTCTTAAACAGATGTGGAGCAATTTATTTTCAAATTGGTTTAGTATCAAAATGACTAATTATTTAAATTTTTTGTTATTATTTAGGATTCATACTGGGGACAGACCTTATAAGTGTGGCCAACCCGGATGTGAAAAAGCATTCACACAGCTGTCGAATTTACAGGTGAGTGTAACAGTAAAATAAATTTTTTTTTAAAGAGTTTGACTGCAGTTAGTTGAAGATGAGTAAGAAAAAGGAACTGACTGCAGACTAATTTTAACTTGAAAAAGAAAAAATGGGAACAAAATATGAAAAAAGGAAATGGAGCGTTTTGTGGAAATGGATTTTTTAAAAATAAACTCTGAACTATACTGTAATAGTCCCTACATTGTTCCTCCTTGATCAGCTATAATTAATGGCTGTCAACCATACCTAACTATATACAGCCAATTTTTATTCCACCCATAATTGAAAATGAACATAATAAAGAGACAGGTGATTTCTGAACATTTTCCCTTCATATACCCAATACTACAGAGGAAGAAGAATGCTTGTTTTGCTGTTATCTGTTTTTTTGTATATGCCGTTTACATGTTTCTTTTACTGCTTAGTCCCATCAGAGGCAACACAACAAAGACAAGCCGTACAAGTGCCCGAACTGCTACCGTGCCTACACAGACTCGGCCTCTCTACAGATCCACCTGTCAGCCCATGCCGTGAAAAACGCTAAAGCCTACTGCTGCAGTATGTGTGGCCGCGCGTACACATCAGTGAGTAAATATCTGCATGCCTCTGCTGTGATAAAAACCTTACGTGAACTGTCAAAGAATTATAATATCCTCATTTACATGTTTCTTTCATAAGCTAATATAACCTGGTGTCTGAGACACTTTTGACTTTTTATTATCGAATCTTCAAATTCTTTACTAATACAGTACATCTAGCTAATGTGAGACTTTTATCATGGGACTCACAATTCAATCAGCTTTAAAGTGTTTAATTTCATTGGAATATTCTAAACACTGCACGTGTCAACACAACCTGCTTTGAGAGGCAGATACAAAACAAAATTAAAATATAATGTAAAATCAAAATGATAGTGGAAAGACAAAATCATTGGGAATATTTGAACATTTAACATTGAAGTTATTAGAAAAACAAGACTCAGACAGCTGTACTGTGCAGAAGCCACAGTTCTTAGCACTGCCTTGCTACAGGTCTTCTTAAAGGGTGATGAACAGCCTGTGGTTTTTATGACCTAAGTACTCCTCCAGGTGGCAAGACTATGATGTCATTGATGTAAACCGCTACATACAAGTGGGTGCATCTGCGTTTCTCAAAATGCTTTTAGAGCTGAGTGGATCTGGCGTTGGTGTTGCTTTCTTTAAAGGCCGAATACTTGAATACTTGAAAAATTAGTGGAAAACAATAGGGACGTCAGCTAAGGGATGAGCCAGCACAAGGTATTTATAGCGCTCCATGGCTGTGGAGAAGGCAGACTTTGACAAGTAGAGTGTTCCGATTCAGCGAAACTGTTTCTGTGCTGCTGAACCTTCTTGGTGACCTTCTGAAGGCCCTCCTTAAAGGCTTCTTGCAGCAGGTTCATAGCAACATCTCAAGAAAAGTATGAGACCCTGCTTACTAAAAACCTCTACCAGCTGATGGTTGGTACATTGTAGGCACAGTCTACCCCCAGTGTAGATGAGAAGATTGTCAGAATGATTTGAACCCATAAGAAGAGAAACTTTGCGATAGAATCTCCATAGCCTAGGGGTCATCCACCCAGTTCCAGACTGAGGCATGTGAGAGCATAAGTTCATGGATTTTACAAGTGCTCAGTAGTAAAGCTGCCCAATACCCCAGAGTTGCTTTTGTCTTCAACATTTACAGTATCTCATCCCGCTTGCCCAAATGTCGGCATAACTCAGTGGACTATGTGTGTGTGTCAGCAGTAAAGACAAGTTTCTCAAAGGATACCCAGGGGGCCTAGACCTCCTGCCTCCATAAGATCTGGGAGATATATCCTGAAGATTGGTGTCCAGAACAGAGATGATAACTCATACTTTTTTTTAGTAATGCACGCAATGAAAACTAATTATATTGATGTTTTATATCATTTAATCAAACAAAACATTCATTTACCTTTAGCAGGTTTGTCTTTTTTAAACAATATTTGGATTAAATCTGTATGCCGAGGTACCACTGTGAGTGGAAATGTAAAGTAAATCTCCCAAGTATCTCAGGACTGTCTACCAACTCTTTTATTCTGCTCACCTTACGGCTACATATTACCAGTAAGAGTTTAAAACTACTTTCACTCTGTTATCAGTTACCAGGTTAACAGTCACAGAATGTGTTTACGGAGCAAAATAACAAGTTAAATAAACAAACTTTAAAAAAAATAAATACATCTGTTGATAATAAATGGTCTTTGTTGAACTGTTGTATAAAAGCAATTTCACACTTGATGTCATGCTGTTGTACTGAATATCAGCACAGCTGCAACATATTCAGTACTTGGGCTGCACATTCATGGCTATGGCCGCATCACAGCTGTGCTAATATTCAGTACAACAGCACTCCCTCCTGTGTGATATTGCTTAATTCCGAAATTATTACTTTGCGTCCATTTTCAGTCATACTGTTAAAGCTTGTCAGCATCTGTAGCATGATTTCAATCTAGATAGACAACTTACATGTTTTTTTTTTCTGTTTTCTCCCTCTTTCTCGTTTTTTTTTTCAGGAGACCTACCTTATGAAGCACATGTCCAAACACACAGTGGTGGAGCATCTGGTTACCCACCACTCTCCACAGAGAACAGAATCTCCCAGTATCCCCATACGCGTCTCTCTCATCTGAGCTTTGCTTTGCTCTTCTTCTCTTTACCTCCTCATCTTATTCTTTGTGCCAGACTGCTCTTCTGTTTAGAAAAAAAAGAGAGAGAGAGAGAAAAGACGACAGAAAGGAATAGACAGTACTGTGGTCCTCAAAAGGACACAGTGTCTGCCATACTCTTTGCTTTATTTAGCCGTTTAGTGAAAATTAGTGTAGCGGTTCGACTGGCTGCCATCTCAACACAAGGTGTCTGCTGCTGATTCGCCTCGGACACCCGTCTAACTGACAAGCATTCCATAAAACAGAACAACAGAGCATTTTCCATTAGTTTGTTCTCTCCTTATGTTACTAATGGTGAATTAGGAGGCATCCAAAGATAAGCTTTAAGCACTTTCCAGTCTTTGGGGTTCATCGAAAATGTTTGAATTTTCAGACAGGATGTAAGGTCTTGTTTCGGGGCTAACAATCATTTTAGTTCAGTAGTGCTTTTGTTGATTTTCTGTCTCTTTTCACACATGGCACCATCAGGTGTTTACAGGGTTTTGTCTTAAGAGTTAGTGTGGGTTTGACAACGCCTCCACTTTATGCTCCTTTAACCATCGATAAACAGATATCAGACATTTGGATAAAAACAAGTAACGTATTAAACGTATTAATCTTTTTCTTTTTTTTTTTTATCAAATATCATGATGTCTGTGACCTTGGCAAAGATAATCTGACCTAGAAATGTGTCGGCACCAACGGGACACTTGGTAATCTTTTTTTTTTTTTGGCTTGCTTTATTACAGTATGTACACACCTTACTTAACCATTTTACCCACACTAATCCATACACTCAATTGTAGTAGGTGTGCACCAAGGTTATGTGGCAAGAGTTACTTTTATTTTTATATTATCTCTTAAAGGCATTTTCTATAGTGGCGCTATAGAAAATGTACAAAGAGCATCAATAGGACCAGGTGCTCTCTAAAATAATTTCTTATATAAATTACATCACAGATGTATCCATGTATCTTTTGTTGTTGTTGTTGTTGTTGTTGTGCAATGTCATGGAAGTCAGTAAGATTTCCCGTCCTGTGCTTTATGCTTCTCCTAATGTTGTAAGGAAAAGCTGCCATTTTTAGCACTTCATACGACATGACACTGTCCATGTAATGGGTGTTGACACGGTGCGGTGCAAGTCTGGGGAGTATACTCACGACCTCTGCCAAGATCTTTCTTCATCCCTGTAAAAAATGAGTAATGAGTACAAGCACCTTAACAAATGATTGAGAAGTTGCAACTAGTCATGGGTCTATGAAATGATGGGGATTTCAGGACAACAAAGCAGCAGGAGCGCTGAACGTTCTAGTACAGATCAGTAATTTTATCTAAAAAAAAAAAATATGCAAAGATCAACCTGTAACAGTTTTTAAAAATCTGTTTAAAGTTTGTCTAGTTTCAAAAGATTAGCAAATCTGGCTCATAACGAGTGTGTATTTTAATGAGCTCGAAAAGAAATTAAGTAATTTAGCCGTCACTGTACTATGAATCAGAAAACGCAAGCAGCAGTATTAAAAGGGAGTCAAAAATATGAAGTGTATAATGTATAAGAATGTAATTGTAAATTTGAAAAGTTTTTGCCAAACATTGCATTCAGATAGATCGTTTGGGTTGAGATATGTAAGAGCGTTTATTTATCTTGTACCAGCTGCTCGGAGTGCTATAAAAAACCCTGAGCAAACATAAAATATTAGGTATATATGATTACAATTTGCTATAAAAGAGATTACATTTACAGACAGCATATTACCCATTAATTAGACCAGTGTATTCTCAGTTTTATTTATGATTATTAAAAAATTTCCCTAAATGTTAAATAAATTGAATAGATAGTTGCTTTACAGCTTCATAGGGAAGAGATAAGTTAAAGCCGTCCTGGCTTTAATCAGATTTAAATATCATATTGTTAGTGCAAAGTGCAAATGTTTAGCACTCAGTATTCATTTTTCCTAGCAGTTTCCCTGAACATCAGACTAAACAGGTTGTTTGCGGATGAAGGTGATTTTATTTTTAAAAAAATACTAAGAGTTAAAAAAAATAAAAATAATAAAGTAGTTTGTATACATCTTCCAATGAATAGCTGTCCAATATCCGAAGCATTTTTACTGTCACATTGATAGTTTTATTAAAGCGGTTGTAGTATTCTGACTTCTCAAAGTCTTCTCAAAGTGATTCGTGTTGTTAAACACTGCAGCGACTTCACTCGTTTTGTTTAGTTTTTTGTTCTTAATCATGAGTCGTACAATACCAGTCATTTGTTAAGCTCATATCGTTTCATTCAAAAACGTTTCAGCAACTGCCAGTTTGCCACAGTTCGTCTCAAGTGTGTTAATGTTTCATGTTCTCATTAAGAGTTTAAATGTTTTTCATTATCATTTTTGTTACACTTTTAATCGTGTATAGGTTTTACGAGTTTCTTGCTTCCAATGTTCCAATAGGGCAGATTTATACTGGTCTAAACACGGACTTGTTTGGTGAACACATTCAACAAAATGTCAGTTAAAAAAGAAAAACAAACTGTAAGTAGCCCAGTTGTTGCTTTCTAATTTCTTTGAGGTTGCATTGAGAAAAGTTGGGGGAAAAAATTAAGCTCAGCAGAGGAATAATATTATGATTTTTCTGATACATCTTTTTAGTTCTAATAGAGAGAGAGCAAAAGGTGTACAACTATTCCTCATATGGAATGCTGTTGTGTTGGTTTGATCTCATGTCAGTGTGTCTGTGGCATAAAAAGAATGCTGTTATTGTGTGTAAAACCTCAACAGAAAGCTCAAGCATGTTTACATATCAAAGCCCCAGTCAGTATGTTCTGGCTATTTTTTTTTATTATTATTATTTTTTATTATTATTATTTCATAGCAGTCTAGCAGAAACTGATTGTGATGTTAAGTCCTGTTTTATTCAGCTCTGAAACCCATGCATCCTAACTGGGGCTTTAAGAGACTCCAGATTACTTTAGCCAGTTGTCCACTTGCTGAAATCTCTTTATATCAATAAGATGTGTACATTTATTATAAAAGATAACCATGTATTCATCATTAATAGTGCAAATTACAAGCTTTAGCTAGTGTACTTTTTTTTTTCACCTGTATTTCCAGTTATTGATGATTGATGATTATCTCTGTAAGTACTGATTGTTTTTAATATCCATTCTTTTTATCATTTATTTGTACCTTGAATATCCACCTCGATGGTTGTATTTCTTCTCCCCCACCCCCATGTTGACGTTTTCAGTATTCAGTCTATTAAGCCTTTTTTTTGTTTCCGCATGGACTTCTCTGACAGTAATTGTTATTAACTGTTAACAAATATATGACATTGTTATATATGTCTGGAAATCATTACATTTCATTTGTCTTGCATTGTGGTCTCCAAGGTTTAATTCAATATGCACAGACAATACAGCAAGATTTAATTTAGAAAATATCAATGTCAAGAACACTTTGTATCTATCTTGTTTAATAAACTCAGACTGTTATGTGTGTGTTCAGATAACTTCTTCAAAAAAGGTTTGTTTAATTAGATTGGTCATTCAGGTAGCAAAATTTTTTAATTATTTTTACTTTTTTAATATAATTTTTAAAAATAATTTACTTAACTCACATTATTAAATGCATTAGATTACATGAATAAATCATACTTCAGCATTAATAAACCAACATTAATAAAACATTAATTGCTAAGGAAAAGATAAATGTAATATTCAGAACCTGCACAGACCATGGTTAGCTAATCTTTGAGTAAAATTAAGGCCATTAAAGACTTTAATATGACCAAAAAGTGGCAAAGTAAAAAAGTAAGCTGAAAAGTAAGTTCCAATTATTACACCTGAAGAGTTTTTTTTTTTTTTTTAACAACAAGGTGCACTGAACTGTTTGGTGGACCTACTATATATTTAATCATGAATTGAATATACAATCATAATTGCAAGTGGATTTTGATAATGGTTAAATAATTGCCAATTAATGTTTAAAATATATAAAAGTACATAATTTTGTTAACGTGAATTATAGCTTATTATTTTAAAATCATCAACTAATACAGTACTAGGATATTAGCCTTTTAAATTTAGTCAGTGGACACCTTTTAAATTCACACAGCATAGATTTTCCTTTTTTAGTTTTTGACCAGAGAAGACACGTTAGCTACTCTATTATCTATCTAAGTATTGTTTTACCAGAACTTACTGTATAATAGAACTTACTCATTACTTTCAACAAATTACATCTTCAAATTTCTAGCATAATTCCTAATAAACATAGCATTTCTATCAAAGAGATAAGGAAATCTCTTTGTACCTGATTTAAATGCTAAGTATTTATTTGCATGTTTTTTTGAACCGACACTATTTGTGCTCTGAAGACACAAAATGCCAACATGGTGTTTTGGATCAAAGATTTTAAAAAGTAGGTAATTTCTTGTTCTTGTTTATGGCATCAACATCTACTTTGCTTGAATTGCTGATTAATAATGTTTGTTTATAGTTTATGTATTTTAACTATTTTTGCTGTTCTGCACCCCGAAAATTCAAAGCATTGTACAACAATGAAAATATAATTGTTTAATAGGAAAATACATTTGTGTGCTCAGGTGATCTACAGTGGAATAGTATAAATGCTATACACATTCATTATTGTCAAAACATGCAGGATAAGTTTTTTTTTTTTTCTGCAGGTGTTAATGTAGAAAATAGTAACACATACTTAAAAAAAATTAGTACCCATGTACCTCATACTGTACATATCAAACACTGTAAGGCTCTTTGTATAAGACTGGAAATTATAACATACAACACGCAACATGGTTTTTCTACTGTAGTGCAATACTTCAGCCACAGGCATAAAGCTTTAAAGTAATTATTACTGTGTATTAAAGTAAAGTACTGTGGTGACTAATACACTAGTCCATTTAGCTTTCAGTACCGTCAGTTCAAAAGTATATTAAATAAAAAGTGAAATCTGATGAAATTCTTTCCCCTTTTAGCTGCTTGAATTTCTGTGTGTTGTGATCAGCATGATGAACCAAGACCAGGGAGCTCGCGTACAACAGTTTTTGGCCTTGAGTATATTGGTAAGTGAGAGCAGGTTAATGGAGAATAGGAATGTATGAAAATTATTACATAAAAACATATAAATTAAGTCTTAACTAGGATTTATTTTTAGTAATAAAAGGTCCCATGTTCCTAAAATGTTGAACGTTGACACAGAAACTGATGTTTTTTACCAGATTTTACAAAGATCCCATACATACAAAAGGAGAGGGGAAAAGTGATTTCTAATTGTAAACATATTCGTAATGTACAACTTGACGTTAAAAGTGCTTTAACGAATCCCTCTACTTTTAAAGCTCCATTGTATCATGTCTCCTTTATCTCCTTTTAAACCGTAGATAAAACACATGGCATGTAACTGCTGCACCACAACAAGTATTTCTTACCTCCTAATTTGCTGTAATTTGTGCTTTGGCTTTAATATTGAATCGTGTATATTGCATTCAAATTTTTCAAAACACCTAACATTTTGCTTGCCAAGTCCCCTACCCTGTGAAGGTAATAAATGGTTGCTGGAGTTATTACATCTCCAAGATTCCGACTTGGGTTCTGAAAATTCTAAATTTTCCTTTGAAATTTCCTAACACTGACCATATGGAGGGCAGGTTAGTAGCTGCTTAAATGGACCACATGGTTCAGCTTCATGGCTGAAATACATAAGTCATTAATAACTACAGTGGGGACCTCTACAGGATATGAGCGGCAAAGGCAATAAACTCGGTTGAGTAGTAATGACCCTGAGTAAAATTAAGGGTAAATGTCATAAATTTAAAAAATAATTCACTAATGAATTAAAATGCTAATGATTGCTTCAGTCACAGTGACATTGTTTACTAAAAACACTTAACTTTTTTTTGTATAATCTGGCTTCAAATTAGCCATAATTTCATACAAAGCGATGTACAGAGTCAGCCCTCCTATCTGAATATAAGGAAGCATGTTTGAAGAAAAAGTGAATCACCTACAAAACAGATGTAAAAAGCCAGGACTTCATTTTCCTGTATTCACAAGTACAGTAGATTCACTCTCTTAGCTTCAACTTTGGTCCCATTGACAATTAGTTACATACTGGCTAAAATCATGATATAATTGGCAATCCTGTTAATAAGGTGCAGTTGTCCTTAGGCATCTTCGCTGGAAATGCTGTGATTCTCCTCCTCATGTTGGGTGACTTCAGGAGCCATGGAAGAGCTCACGTTCAGGTACCCAATCTCTGATGGTTGAGGGGTGGGCAAAGACAGGGACGATTCCAGGCTTTTGACGTGTTCGCCCACTTTAACCCTACAGATGGCATCCAACAGTCCCCACGAGTCGCACAGCCCAAGCTTCAGACTTGAACATTTTAACAACATAAGATGGTACAATTTGTAGTAACAAAAATAATCAATGGTGGTTTAATATCCGTTTCTATAAAATATGAAAATCACCATGATATTGGAGGATGTATTTTAAAAGTATGTAGAAGTTTAGACCAATATGTTCTTCAAAATGGTGGTATACTGTATAGTATTTATATTCAATTGACATCATCACTACAAGTAAATCATCATCAACATTTTGCAATGCCTTACAATTAATTTAGAAAACTCATTGATTTCACAGTAACTAGAACAATAGCTGATGAGGCATCGACCATTTTCACCACAAAAAACAAACAAACACATACCTTGATGTCTGCAATAGGCCGTCAGAAAGAGTACCAGAGGGAAAGAATTTCTTAACATCCTATTATAGAAATAGAAATGCAAATTTACACACAGAATAATTTAACTTTCCTAAAGAATTCCAACTATTTTAATGGCATTTATAAAAACCACCTTTCATTTATTTTTACCTCTGCATTACATACCGACTGAAGATTTCTCAGTGCACGTTCTAAAACTCCAACTTGATTAGCCAGCTTCAGGATTTTATCCTGAAGCTGCTTATTCTCCAATTCCAAGTACTTCACTCTATGGAAGAGATATGATGAGATCTCCAACACACATCTACAGAATTTTTACTTAGCATTACAGTGCAGTATAAAAGCCCTGTTCAAACCTCCGCTGCGTGTCCGTAGCTGCTCGTATTCCATTGTTGCCCATCTCCTCAGCCTCAATCATCCTCCTTAGCAACTCTCGCCTTTCCAGCAGGAGCTGATCATTCTCCTCAGTCACAGTCCTAATCCAATCCTTTTCCTTTCCAATTTGTTAGAAAAACCGTCAGAATACTGTGCTTGTATTTCTCATAGTCAAATAGTAGAATATCAGAATATAATGCTTCTCACTTTCTCAGACTGACTCCTTGCAAGTGCTAGATCATTCTCTAGCTTTTGGATCTTCATGTCTCGCTGGGATGTCTCTTTTATAAGCAACTCCTTTGCTTTGCTTAATTTGGCTTTATGTGCAGAATGTTGTTCATTGTATCGCCTAAAAGGACAATTCAAAACATTAAACGTTTTCCTACAGTAAGGTTGAGTACCCTCTGCAATAAAAATAAAAAAAAAGAGAGCAAATGACAACAACAACAACAACAAAATACAGTTATATTTAAATCAGCACTGAAAATTTCCTTAGTGCAAAATATTAAGAAGTTGTTATGATGTAGCACGCCTGGGTGTTTTTATACAGAGCCCTGATGCAGGGTGTCGGCGGGGAGGCTGTGTGTGTGAACTGTGGGAGTTCACACTTACGGGAGGCTCTCCCGTTCGGAGATAATGTGCTATATTAATTGAACATACAGTCACTAATGAAACAAAAGACAAATATCCAACATAAATACAACTAAGAAGTCCCCTGTCCCCTCGAGGCGGGGTTAATCCTTCTCTATTGTCTTTTTAGTTTTATCTTTTCTCTGTTCACTTTTCTTTTCACTTTCTCTTTTCTTTTTTCTATTCTCTTTTCATTTAATTTCACTTTTCTTTCACTTTCATCTTTCCTCTTCACTTTTTCTCTTTTCTTTTCACTTTTATATTTTCTTTTCAGGTTTCTCTTTTCTCTTCTCTATACTGGAGCAATGCTCTTAGACCTGGTGCTATCTAAATGTCCGCACGTGCTTTGTGTTGGGGGCCTATATAGACATGCATCCAGGTGTCATGCATCCCCCTGATTGCCATCATGGCGGCGTTGCCTAGCAACTGCATGTGAGGGTGGCCACGGGCCTGCCTGACTGGAAACTCATGGAGCGGTTGTCTGTGGTTTTGCCTGCTGCAATACCCTCAAAGTTACATAAGTACCTTGTACTGCTTACTTGTAGTACTATGTTGGCAATAATAACTAGGTAGGAGTGAATAAAGAAGAAATTTGTGACTACGGTGTATCTTATGTTACAGGGATCTTTAACTCGAGTCCTGGAGGGTGAGTGTCCAAGACAGTGATTCTTGTGCTCAACCACATCTGATTCACCAAATCTGTTCATTACTGTAGGTTCAGTGGGTGTGTTTAGGTGTGCCGAACACTGTCCATCCAGGACTGGGAGATCCTTGTTATATAACAATGCGAAACCAGCTCCGATACTTTTACAAGTACTTTTACTTTTTATCAAACATACACTATTGGGCCAAAAGTTTGCCTCATTTCACCATCACACTTGTCCTTAAAGGTAAAAGCCATATAGGTAAAAGCACATAATTGTATTGGGTATAGCACTGCCATTAGATTTTACTTGGGGTGTCAAACTGGATCAAGAAAGGACTGGTGTGGGTGCAGGCTCTCATTTCAACCAAGCAGAAAACACATCTGATAGTCTATTGGAAGCCAAGAACCACTAATTAAACAGTTGGAATCAGGTGTGGCTTCTGCCTGGTTGGAATGAAAGCCTGCACACAGACACACCCGGACCTTCCTGAATTAAGTTTAGCACCCCTGCTTTACTGGAATCCAAATCATTTCCAGCATGAGAACACCCCGGCAAACAAAGCGAGGTGCAATTAAGCTACGTTTACACTGTCAGTTAAATGTGACCCAATTCCGATTTTTTGCTCATATGTGACACATATCGGATATGTTCTATGTCCATGTAAACTGCAATTATGGCATTTTTACCTCATCCTCCGTTTCAAAATCATGGTGACGTTTCGCGAACTTTGCATATATCAAAGTCCATCTTGGCTAGTGTGTAGCACAAGAACCCTTTAAGTATGCGTGATGTTTCAGATGGTATGGTTCAAGTGTAAACAGTTGAATCGGACATGGGTCATAGTTGAAAGAGCGTGTAAACAGACGGTCAAAAAAATCAGATATACGCAACAAATCAGAATTGGGCATCGAGACCTGCAGTGGAAATGGGGAAGTTTTTCCAAGGCTCATTTGAAAGAACACAACCTGCACAGAGCCCTGAACTCATTATAATGCCCTAGTGCATTATAGTTCTTATAACAGCAAAGAGGACTAAATCTGGAATTGGATGATTAACTAGTAAATATGGACATAAGTGTCATGCGTCTACAAACCTTTGGCTATACAGAGTATAGGCAAACATGATGCTTGTTTATGAATTTCGTACCTCCTGTTGTTATCAAGCTGCTGAAGCATGTTCTCTAGCTCCTCCTGCAGTCTTTCTGACTCCTGTTGAGAAGACATGAGCTGCTCCTCTAGTTTATGACGGCTCTCCTGACTGAGGCTCTGCTACAGGATACACCAGACGACAGCATGAACAACTGTGACTAAAATAACTTGCATCACAGATCAAACCATGGAGGGATTTACAGCAGCAATCTGTCAGCCTGTTATGTCTGCCTCATTAATTCTCCCTCATCAGTAACACCACAGTGGTGGCCTGATGTAAGCCATGAAAACCCTAAAATAGCAATCGTATTGAAAAGGAATAACCGAACCTGCTCTCTGGAGGCACTTAGCTCATTCTCCAGCACCTCCAGCCTTGTCTCCAGCTGCTGGGAGCGGTGGGAGAGCTCAGAGTTGGTGCGACTGAGGGTGGCCTCTTCAGTACGCAGAGAGAACACCTGCTGTTGCAACTCTTCTACCCTCTTCTCCACCAACTTCCTATCAACAAAACAAGAGGGAAAACCCAAAAGCACACTGTGAAGGACACACCACTCCAATGTTTTGTCACTTTTTTTTCACATAAATTGTGAATGGCTTTTATAAATCAAATTACGCCATTCATTCAAGAATAAGGTGACTTGTAGAGCTCTGTATTTATATTGTGTCAGGTGGTTATCGCACCTCTGCAGCTTTTCTTCCTCAAGTTTAGCTGACAACTTATCAGACATGTCTCTGGTATCTCTTTCCATCTTGCTGGTCGCTTCAGCTCGGACCTCGCCCAGACGCAACTGATGCAGAGCGTTTTTCAATTGCTGCTGAAGCTCCACAACCTTTAAACAAGCACAGCATGTAGTACATACACTGATCAGAGGTAACATTAAAATCACTGAGAGACGATGGAAACAACATAGATTTTCTTATTACAATGGAAACTGTCAAGGGGTGGGATATATTTGCCAGGTTGATGTACAAGCATACCAGGGCTTGACATTGGCACCCGCCCACCCGCCAAATGCGGATGAAATTCGGCTGTGGCGGGTAATAACTTTAGTCTCACTAGCCACTTTGGCGGGTAGTTTATTCTTTGGTATGACAA
>JAQMYK010000015.1:11677997-11702470 GCA_030014345.1 Clarias buthupogon
ACATAAGAATTTCACTCACGTGTACTGTACCAGTGTACCAGTAACGTGATGTGACAATAAAAGTGATTTGATTTGATGTTTCTAGCTTTTCTAGCATAAAGGATAAGAGGACGTGTAACTTGGTCGTTCCACCATCATCAAGCTATACTGTAAATGGACAGAAAGTACCACATTTATTCCTTTACAGTTTTTCATAGATATTGCGAATATAATCATTTAGAAAACATTAGATATTAGAATACATATTGTTGTGTCCACCTGTATCCACTGAAGCAAGGCAAAGCCTCTTTAAAGACTCGGTAGAACCGTTCAGGATTTACTGCCCTTTTCCTTTCCTCTGTGGACCACAGCCCTTCCAAAACTTTGGTGAATTCTGCAAAAGATTTGAAGGATTGAAATATAATGGAAATTGCCATTACATGAAGAATACGGTATGGGTGAAAAGTAACTAGGCAGTCAAAATTGGTATTAAAGTCCATATTTATAATACAGAGTTATTGAAACAAAGTGTACATATACTTTATTACATAGGAAAATTAAAGCAAATCTTTAAATTCCAACGTAGACACCAGTGGCGCCAACCAGTTTCCTCAAACAGCTGGGGATGGAATGTATAGTCTTCTGAAGGAAGTCGTTTGGCATATTGCCGAGAACCTCCTGAATCCGTGCCTCCAAGTCCTCCAGTGTGCAAAGCTTTGGCCAGTACATCACCTACTTTATGTAGCCCCACAAAAAAAAAAATCACATGGAGCGAGATGTCGCCGTCTTGGAGGTCTGTCTTGAATTCCGTGTCAGTGTTCTGGAAAATGCTGGTCTAACCACGCACACAGTAAAAGGAAAATGGAGTGGTGCACCGGTGATACTACAAGGTCTACAGCCATTGAATATTGCCTAGTTACTTATCACCCAACCTGTAGATGAGACCACATGATAATTGTTAATAATAAACTACTACACAGTATTCCACCTGTAATTATGGAACCAAAAATGATATCCAAGCACATATTTCTGGAAGACTATTGGCAATTTTCATGACAATCCAAACAATCAACCTTTGCTTTCATGATTATTACACAGTACATTTTTCAAACTGCCCCAACTCTAAGTGTAAATCACTGAAAAATCTAACAATTCTCCCACCGTTCATCAGCTTTGGATCTTGACTGGAGCACATGTCCTGGAGGTAGGTTTTAGTCAGACAGTAGTCTCTAAGACCCTTGGTGTGGGAGAGACACTGCAAAATAGCATTTAAGTAACACTAAGAGAGAAAGAGAGCAAGAATGAGTATCACAATAAGGAAAAATATTACAATTTGAAAGTACTGTAGTAACAGATATTTTCTTGCTCTATAACATACTGTGTTCCCGGCATTATACAGTCCGACTTGTCCACTGCCCAGCGTTAGCTCGCTCTGTAGGATTACAAATTGCAAATTAAAACATCTCACATAATCATTCGTTTAACTTTAGACTAACAAATCAGCACAGTTAAGATAATTTCATTATACTTCATTATAAACCCTCTCAAAATATCCTGCCTGGCTAAAGCTCTCCAGGGAGTGTACTGTTTCCAATAATACATCTCTAATCCTATTATCACGTACAGGGAATACATGCTCATGGAGGTTATAAGAGGTTACTCCAAAGGCATCTATCTAGTGCATGCACTCAGGAGGATGTAGCAACTCTGTGCAACTACACACATGGCTTTTTGTCATACATAATGATTATGATAATGAGAGACATTTGTAGCTTAAATGGGAAGTAATTCCAATCTGACCTGCTGTATATACCAAGGAACCCATCAGGTCCTGGAGAGTCCAGTAAATTTAAACATACCAAATCATCCTGTAAGTGAGGAATAAAGCGATTTTATTTATATGAGGGGCATTCAGGTCAAACTGGGACTTGAAGGCAGAAAACTGATTGACAAAACTTCAAACCTCTGACCTCTCCTGACTTTGCTAAGCCTGGTCTGACTAGCAGCTGATGCCCTCAAGCTGTTAAACACGGCGCAGGCCTCAATTTTAAACTTCATCTTGTGTGTGCTCAAAGTTTGATGTGCTCCCCCCTTAACACGCAATTGTTGAAAGACTTTTGTTGCACATCACAGTGTCAAAATTTTGTTTTTTTTTCATTTTGTGAAATACAGCCACGCTTAGCTTTAAGCATTTTAATTTAAACGTGTTTAGCTTAGCAAGCTAACGCTACCCACTGCCGTTAGAGCAAGTGGAATTCCTGCGTTCATGCGCTGCATTCAGATGGTCTCGTTTCCTGAGTTGTGCTTTTAAGTCAGACTGTAAAAACAATATGGACTCTCAAAGACTAGTTGAAATTGTATTATTTATTAGAGCTTTCTGAGTCACGTTCACGTGCATTTTCACCAGTAGGGATGGTGACGATGCTTCTTATGTCCATTTCTGAAAACCAAAGGATAAATATTTCAATCGATCGCTCAGGCATTTAAGTTGCATCGAAATCGGTTTTGATTCGGTTCTACTACATACCGGTTATTTAGGTACTGGTACCATATTTACACTGGTTTTCGATACCCAACCCTACTAGAATGCACTTTGTATTTTGAGAAACAACTGCCATATAAGCCCCTGTGAATGTTGTTACACTAAAACAGCACACTAACACAAATACATTAATATTAATGTATTATTTATTATTGAAGGTGCAGCCTGTTTATAGTGATGTGGTTTAATATATGTTAGAGTATTGAAATCACTAAATTGCGGTCCTTTGAAAGTCCAGTACAGACTTTAAGATGCGTAACAGCTTACTTCTTTGTCAGCCACCAGCAACAAGCCCATGAGGGAGGTGTAGAGCACCGACTGTGAGATGTCTAAGTTTTCATTTTGGTTCACCAGTGAGCGACACAGGGCCTGGCATGAGCTGTCCATCTGAGTTCTCAGCATTGAGCCGTTACACTCTATACTTAAACTGCGCAGTATGCAGAAGACAAATTTGAGAATTTGATCAGCAGTGTAGCTGTAGCCTGCATCATTAAAGAAAAAAAATAAGATAAATACACATTCAACATCAAAGTTAGTAACATATTAGGATTGTACAAAATTACGTTATACGAGTTCAAATTAGCCATTTCTGTGCTCAACCGTTTAAGGGTACAGAATACAGTTTATACTTACACAGATGATACTGAAAAAGATGTTCTCCAATGCTAAACAGAATAAAATGTGCTCAAAAGTGTTCTGAATACATGATGGTTGTCTTTACACGAGTTGGTTAAGTCTATGGGCTACGTCTCACTCGCACTGTAGCTGCTGATCATCAGCCTCCAACCAGATTCACGAACCTTTAATCACCACTAATCTTTTTGTCCCCTTGTAATTTCTATATTTAGTCAATCTCCTTTTAGGAGCTAGGACACTTCGACCCCACACTGGACACGGGTCTGGGCTAAGAGCCCATAATTTCACAGTCATAATTTCTGGATTTTACAAATTACAAATAAAAAAATATGGCTGAAAAGTTCAGCCATGACAAAAATTAGAAATGTTATAAGGGTTGGATTTGGACATACACATCAGTAAATTCTTCATTACTAATATTTTAGGATATAAAATAAAACTTTAACTGTTTTTGTTATTTGCAGGTATAAATGGACTTTTGTTGAACATACAAAATGTTTTTTTTGTTTGGTTTTGCTATAAATTACATTTGCCTCCCCATTTTTCTCCTAATGGTCTGCAGACTTTTTAACTGTACCTAAATTACAAGGAAAAGTACAATCAACAACATTTAAACCAACAACAATATACAGTACAAGCTTGTTATTGCACTTCAAGCTAATACATGTCTACAGACAACAAATCAACATTCATTCAGAATAACATTTTTATATTTTTCTTATAACAATTTATTTCACTCTGCTATAAGGTATATGTGACAAAATAAATGCTTCTTCTATTCATGATACAAAAATTTTCACAAAAAAATTCACAACTAAGTATCTCCATCTCTGCCGCGCTGTCATTGTTGAACATCAGCTTCACATGAAAACTGTCAGTTTAACAGAGAAAAACAGTTTGTGATAAAATAAAAATAAAAAAAATGTTATGTATATATATTTTTTAAATTGCTGCAATTGTATTCACATTCAACTTCGGATATCACACTGCTCACAAGCAGTAAATGAATGCATAATGTACTGTACCTGTATATCATTATCACACTCTTCAAATTACTTTTATTTATACTACTTATTATATTTTGCATTAATTATATTTCTACAAGCTACATAGACGATAGGGATGAGCTCATGGACTCATTTCCTGATAGACACTTGATCAAAAAGCACATGCAAGAGAAGCACTTTACACATTCTTCAATCTGACCACCTGCAGTCAGTCATTCACGGTTAGGTTCAAAGGAAGCATTATACACAGATCGAACCGTTCATATAAATACCTTTCACTTTGACAACAAGAAAGTTTGTAAACTTTAGCAGTCCTTTGCATGGAAGGGTGTGCGCCTGTGGGGACCGGGAACATTTATCTTGTCCTTGTGAAGTGGTGTCACGTCTGACCTATGTGTCTATCATCTCCACATCAGAATTCAGGCTCAGTTCAGCGATGTGTTCGAGTGGGGGCTCAGGGCTCAGCTGGGCCTTGGAATGGCTGGCCTGAGCGTCTCTGTCCCGTGATTGGATGATAGCTTGGCGTAGGCAGGAAATCCACTGCTGCTTGTTGAAGGTGTCGTTGGCCTGCAGGCTGTGCGATTGAGCCTTCGCGCGCACCCTGCTGCTCACACGGAAACAGTTCTTCACTGAGGGTGACGGAGAGAGAAGGATATTATTAGTGAAGAAGAGTCACAACTGAACAGGATCTTTTTTAAACTGATGATGTATAGTAAAAAAAAAAAGGGTGTTTAGGTTATACAGTGATCAATTTTATTGTGTGTTAAAATAACACTGTATATGATGTATATTAAACTGTATATTGAGTCATGTTGGGAATAAAACACAACATGCACAACATGCAGTAATTAACATGCACCATCGCACTATTAACTATTTATTTATTTATTTATTTATTTTAGATTACTCCGCATCCTTTTAATCTCTTAACAATCACATTTGATGAACTCTATCACTTAAACATCGACACACCAAAGTCATTCTAAATAGTCGGTTTCTTTTTGTCTCTCCTGAACTTTATAACCAAAAAAAATTCAGTTAGTCGTGTCACTGAGAAACCACAAAACCCCCACTAGTGCAGGCGGAAAACTTCTGACTGTTACAAAGCACCGACGCTCATGAGGGTTTCAGAAAAAAATCTAAAGCACCTTCTTTTTTTCACCTTCGCATGTTGTCCCATGTCCTGATATTGTATAAGAACGAGCACAATAATATGTAACATCCCTTAAAGCCAGCACATCTGACGTATGCTGTTATTGAATTTATTCAACAACCTCTGATGCATTAGATTAAAAAGAAAAATTCACCACCACAATCACAGAGAAACTATATAGTTTCTAACACAACTACTGTATATTTAAAATATCTCTGTCTGAGAGTTAAATACAGTACATTCAGTAAAATCCTTCATTAGGAAAATGAGAAGACGCTCTGTATCACATACACACCGCATAATTACTGTAATGCCGAGTCACACTCCACCTATTTATACCATAGTCGGATAAAGCCTCTGTGACATCATTGACGGGTACTCTGAGCGGTTTTAAAGCTTAATTGTGGCAGCCCTGGTGTTTGCCATCTTGGTTATTAGGCCGGGCTGTTCACTGGAACACAGCTATTTTCACAGAGTACACAATTACCACAAGAATTAGCTTAGCCAAAATGCTAGGGTGAGTAACGTCAATTTATATGCTAATGTTAGTTTGCAGTTGACTGAACTTTTGTAATTTTTTTATTTGTCATGTAAATAACATTATCCAATATATGCAGTAAAATTCTTATACATGTTCGTGACCAAAAAAAAAAGGAATAAGATGGTAAGAAGAGGCAAATTGCACTAAAAATAGAATGTAAAATATAAAATCTACAAATATGTAATGTATAATGCAACATTTAATAGCCTACACATCATCCTGTATCAAGGTCTACACTTCTGAGAAGTTCACCATTTCCAGTTGGCTGGTTATCTAAACTGATGCATAGCAGAAAGCAAACAATTTTACACCCGTCAGTCAAACCATAATTATGCATGATTCAAAAACAAAATAAAAATTCACCCCCGTACAGAGACCAAAACCTTTTTTCTTTTTTTAAGAATAAGCGTTTATTTCTGCTCTACTTTGTAACATCAGGCTCTATGTGGATTGATTCACTTCTAGAGCCAGCTAGTGTTCATTCAAGGAACTGCATACCATGACACTTCCTCTTTGACCTCATTTTTCAGAATATAACGATGGGCTATCATTTATACTGGTTATACTTTTTAAAGATTCTTGTACTAAGTAAAGAAACATTTGTTTTACCTTTGTCATTGCCAGTTAAGGCACTACGGAAAGATCCGGAACTGCTGCCCTCTCCATCGGGCAGGTCCTCCAGCAAGATCTGGGCGGCAGGTAAGGGTTGACGGTAAACCTGGAACTGAACCATACCATCCTTGTCCTGCGCCACTGGGCGAGTCAACACCAGCACCAGCTCAAACAAGAACACATGCAGCTTCTGTGATGTAGTGGTGATAAAAGGTTAAAAAAAAAAATAGAAAAGATAAAAAAGAGAGAATGAAATGAATTGATGAAGAGCAGAAAGTATGAGAAGACTGTATTCACCTGTCCTTTGGTGCTCTTGAGTTCACCGTGGCAGTAGAGGAAGCGTGAGGCATAAATCTCTGGAAGTCTCTGACCCTCCTCTGGGTAGCACAGACCTCGTTTGTAAAACTGACACTCAGCCTCACCGGTCTTTTGGTTCACCTCAGTAATGATGCTCTGGATTAGCTCCATCTGCAGACACGGGTAAAAACAGCAAGTTAACTTTGTGTGTGTGTGTGTGTGTGTGTGTGTGTGTACAGAAAATGAGCTACTTTGGTCAATATGCAAAATTATTAGACTTAATAGAAAACAAAAGCAATATACCACTATACTCAGTGCGCGAGTCATTCAATGTTCCCCATCTCCTATATATTTATTTAATGCTCCCCATATCCAAAACAAGATCAAAATAAATGTTATTAAAAAATAAACACTAACATTACGCCTGAGAAATGCGGTATTTCTGGCTTGGACAGTTCCACAACCTCAATGTGGTTTTAACTAGAAACGTGTGATGTTTTTTATTCCTCTCCACCACCTATAAAGTCATGTTCAAAAGTTAGTTCCCCTTCTTTTAATTCTATGTTGTTGTTGTTGTTTTTTATTAATTAATAACATAAAAATCATCTAATCATAGGCAGACTCTGCATGTACGACATAAATTATTTAACAGAAATGTTAAATACAGTAGCTTGTAGATCCACCTTCAGCAGCAATAACTTGAAATAACCATTTCCTGTATGATTTGATCAGCCTCTCATGTCAGTTGTCCCAAACTTCTTTACAACATTGCTTTTGTTCATTGAGGTTTTTGAGCATTTGCTTATGCACAGCTCTGATAAGTTCACACCACAGCATTTTCGTGTGGGTTGAGGTCTGAACTTTGACTAGGCCATACCAAAACCTTTACCCTGGTGTGCTTGGGATCATTATCTTTCATTGCAAGGATTCATTGCAAGACCCAATTTCAACCATGTTTGTTGGATAGATGGCCTCACATTTGCCCCTAGAATACTTTGGTATACAGAAGAGTTCATGGTCGACTCAATGAATGAAAGATGACCAGGTCCTGTGGTCCAAAATCATCACACCTCCACCACCATTCATGACGGTGGGTATGAGGTGTTTCTGCTGAAAAGCTATTTGGTTTTCACCAAACATGGCACCGGGCACTCAGGCCAAACAACTCTACTTTGGTCTCATTTGTCCATAGGACATTATTTATGAAGCATTGTGGTTTGTTTAGATGCAGTTTTGCAAACCTCAGTCATGCTTCCATGTTCTGTTTAGGCAGAAGAGATTTCTCCTGGTAACCCTTGCAAAAAAAACTTACTTCTTCAGTCTTCTTATAATCATGCTACCGTGGACTTTTAACATGCTCAGTGAGGCCTGCTGGATCCGAGATGTAGCTCTTGTTTTGTTTTTTGTTTTGGCATTTCTCTGAGCATTGCATGGTCTGACTTTCGGGTGAATGTGCTGGGATGTCCAATCGTGTGAAGATTGGTAAATGCCTTGAATGCTTTCCACTTATGAAGAATCTTTCTCATTGTAGAACACTGAACTGCAAATGATTTGGAAATGGTTTTATAACCCTTTTCCAGATTGATCTGTAGCAACAATTGCTTCTCTAAGACCACTGAGAATGTCTTTCCCTCCTGTAATCGTGTTAAAACACACCTGAATGCTCCAGAATTGCAAACACCCAAAACTTCTGCTTTTATTGAGGTCTGCACACCTGATGATCATTTAATCAAGGGCTGATGATTTGCAGTAACTGGCTTCAATGTACCCTCTTAAATCCTGTGGAAGCCCTATGGGGGCACTTAGTACTGTCCACGATTTTTCCTTTTTGGCTTCATAAATAAATAAATTAATAATTGCATGGTTATATGTTGTTGTTTGTCTCGGGTTGTATTTCCCTAACACCTGCTACAATCAGATGATTTTTATTATGCTTTTAAAAGAGGGGGTACTAACTTTTGAATATGATTGTATACATGTGTTTTGTTATCTGTTATAAATAGTTTTGAATTAATTCAATTGGTTCATAACATATAACCAAATTAGCAAGCAAATTCAAATCAATATACAAAACTCTTTGTATTATAAATAATGAATAAATGCTGTAACTGCATCCTGCACACTTCAAAGCAATATCTCATTTTGTTGATCCTGTGCTGCACACCTAATTTGCATCTGCGTAATCAAAATGATCAAATAAATCATCTTATTTGATCCTGTGCTGCACACCTGCTTTACATCTCTCTTTAGTTTTTCCTAAGGCATTCGTCCTAACTCATTTATACATATTCCCTAGCATTCACAGCGAGGAACTCACAGCCTGTGGTAGCGTGTCCTCATCAGGGTGATCATGTGGCGTAGTCTTTTGGATCTCCTTCAGAAGTAAGGGGTACTTCACGAGGCGACTGCGTGGCAGATCCAGGAAGTTCCACAAGTCCAATTTCCTGCTGAAGGATGACTCTTGGCACAAGCGGAGAAACTCCTCAACACGCCGTACCTGCTTTTTCTGGTCTAACAGAGCTTTGGCACCCACTTGGTTACAGCAGTAAGTGATATAGGCATCCAAGCACGGAAACTAAAAAAGGGAGGAAACCATTGTCAGAATCATCCATTATCTTAAAACTTTTTTTAAAATTTATGACTGTCCATTTGCATGATAACTCTTACCCAGTCCAGCAGGGTCGGCCCGATCTCCCCCACTGTCTTCTCTGACCCTCGCAGCCCTTCCAAACGAGCCAAAAAGTCTGCATGCACAAAAACATTATTTTGTGCTAAAGTGCAAAATATGAGCAAAATTTGGAAATACCAGGGAATTCAGTTTATAACTATAGGACATAGTTGTTTAATTCCATAGCTATTCCTCATATATACTATATGTACAAATACACACAAACATGATCTGTAACAAAATTGGCTAAAAAGGTAAATTATCAAATATTAATAATGGAAAATCTAAATAACATCAAGTCAAAGAGGTGTTTAAGAAATAGATAATGATGAGGTATACTGTTAGAGGAAAATCCTAAGCAACTGTGTGGTGTAATGCCACCCAATTGAAATTAGTTACTGATCATGGTCATGTTTTATTCTCCTTATACCACAGCAATTTGAAAAACAATTCTTTCTAAACATTAAAAAAGATGCTATAATTTATCAAGTTAAATAAAATTAAAAATGAATGTTATGTTATAGAGAAACAGTAATGTCAGAAGACATTAGAATAGTTTAAATAAAGACTAAATAAACTCCACATCACAGAAAACTTTAGATGAATGAAGAATACCGCTCTTAATCTATTGTCTGGAGAGTTGGTACGATTAGAATAAATGCAGTACTATTTTTACAGCTCCTTCTATTTTTAAATCAATCCACTACATGTATAACTCTCACAAGTCTTATTTGCATCCTCTGAACATGTATGTATCTATGTACAGTACCTGAACCCCTTCAACATTACTCTCAAATTATACTGTGCTATAACACCTTATACCTTCTCACACTATTACATGGGACTTTTTTCCCCCCAAATAATCGGATAATCTTCAAAATATAGGTACACTTTATTTTTTACAAGGGATGAAAGTATATAAAGTCTGCGTTGCGTACCACTAAAAGACTGAGTGGCAGTTGGCAGCACTAGGAAGAAACTGCCTGTCAAAACCCACATTCAAAACCAGTCACAAAAGCACTTTCAGGAAGAAAACACATCTGCTGATGTTGCCATCTTAAGCCATACAGTTTGCCAATTGTCTCTGAATCGTCCGTGTTGTGTTTCGATCTTTCAGAACGGCTGGTCATATTCATGACTCACCTAAATGCTGATCTAATGTGAGCTACAAAACTGACTAACCTCAACCACAAGGCTGAATCCATCTTTAACCCCTGAACAAGGGCATTACATACAGTAGCGCCACCACATTTGGGATTCGACCTCAGAACAGTTATTTAGCTGAGGCTATTCTAAACCAGAAAAAGTGGTCGGAAAAAAGAAACTGACAACATTTACAAGACAGTAAACCACCACCATGTTTTTTTTTTTTCTCCTCGCCTTTTGGCTAAATAGTTCCAGCAAACCTGCTTTCTCCACTGCTTTTAAAACAAGAAGAGGGGTGGAAATAATTGCTGTCATCTGGTGTAACACACCTTCGTGGAGAGGAATCAGAGAATCGAGAGTCCCAAATATCTGCCCCAGTTCACTTTCAGTCATGATGTCCAGTTTCAGCATTGGCTCATAGTAAACCTAGAACCACGCAGGAGGACAAAGCATTAACCAACAGAGTAACAAGGAGGATACTAATTTGCAACACACGACTTGGGGATTTCACAAACCTTTTTGACCAGATTGAGGTCTTCTATCAACTGCTTCTCTCCTTGTGTCATTTCATAGATCACCTGTTTGTGTGCGACACAAAAGAAATTGAATTCCTACGGGACAAGTTGAAGTTTCAAAGTGCGTGCACAAAAATGTCACATGAATGTAATTAAACTAGAATGTATGACAAGTTAATTAATTGCATAAAAAAAATAAATCTCCATCCCTGCACTGTTTTCAGGGACATCAAATTGAATTCATGTGTTAATGATTAGCTTTAGCATTCGTGAGGAAAGAAACCCCGTTACTGTACATTTTCAAATAATACTGTTACTCAAACGAACAATAACGATACAGTGATACGGAACTCTTTAAAGCATTCAGATATGTAACCATTGCATAATAAAGCTTTGTGCAGCAGCGCAAAAGGCCATTTAAAAAGTGTGACTCCACACACACACACCAGTGACAAAGTGCCATGTTCGCTGAGGTCTGACAAAACCTGAAAAACAGAACAAGGCCTCTGAGCCATCTCAGTTACTTCCTGTTTCGTAACACGCATCCCTTAGTGCCACAGCCTTTGTGTTTATCAGCTCAGCATTATCAGCCTTAGCAGTCCTTTAGAAATATGGCGAAACTTTCGTGTTGCATGGGAACAGTTTTGTTGAACATGAGCTGACCTCCAGATGGAACTAAACACTTCTTATTTATTAGCTTTTTCATCTAAAACTAACTAATAAGTGGTAAACTAGTGGTATATATATCAAAATTTATACTATTTATTGTCGTAATCAAATCAAATCGTAATCAAATCAAATCATCGTATCAGCCGGCCCCTGGTGATTCCCATCCCTACTCACTAGTATGAATCATTGTTTACTAGTGCACTCCTGAACACATAATAGACCTTGACCCTGGTTACATTGTAATCCCCTGACAGCTGTCCTGCTGTACCTCCTGTCTCTTAATCTCTTTGGCACTAAGGTCCTGGCTCAGGCTGTCCACGGTGTCGCTCCACAGCTGGCTGCTGCGTCGCCGCGGGAAAGAAGAAGCCTTCTGACGAGTCCGAATCGCCATCGGTGGCATCGGGCGTGCTTCTGTACGGAAGCTGATGGACCGCTGGGGGTATAAACAGACAGAAATCTTAACTAATATACTATGAAACTATGATACTAATATAAACTCAGGAAACACCTGCATTCTATAGAGGTACATAAGTTCATACAGTCGAGTTAAAGGTTTTTGAAACTTTCGCATGAAATGATAAGACAGAGAGTGGGGTACAGTAGGTTGCATATTCCGTAATCATCCCAAAATAAATAGGGTCAAAAAGTATATGTAAAAGATGTTGGCAGTGAAAGGAAACCTATTATACAATATTCTATGATATACTGTAATAACTTGCATGCACACCATTTGCTGTTATAACAACTACTTTCTTTCATTCTAAATGTATTTTATTTAAATTTAAATAATTTAAAGTATCAAATCTCATAAATGAGAGATCATATTAAAACTACATGAATATAAGTATATCTTTTGTTATAATATAATATACTGCAGGATATACCCACAATTTATTTTCAACACATTTCAAAAAAAAAAAAAAAAAAAAAGGTTGAGGTTTACCTGAATGGACTGTCCCAAGCGTTTCAATGCAGGTGTCTTCACTGGCGCTATAATACCAGTAACTCCACTACTCCTGTCCACTGGTTTGACCCTCTTGTTACAAGGTCCCTACCACACAAGCAACAAGACAAGCTCAAAATCACTATGCCACAGTTAAGGTTCTGTTCAATCTTCATTAACGCTAAACACGCCTAACTGTACCTCAGAGTCGTGTGGGAGCTCGGTGGGAAAGTCATCTTCATCCTAAATGAAATCAAAGAGCAGACATTTTGTTGAAAACGAGCAAAACGTAAGATGAGAGCGTACAAGGGGTAAAAAATAAATAAATAAAAGATCTTCGTGAAATCTACCACACTGCAATGATTCTTACAGATTACTGCAATGTTCTTTACATTCACATCGACTTAAAATAAACACCCACTACTGCTCACGGTGAACAGTGCAGATGCTCTGGTAATTATGGAAAGAGACAGAGAGTGAGAAGAAAACATGAGGTTGTGTGATGGTGTGTCTGTGGTGAAGAGATGGTGTGGTAAAGCGAGCGTGTCTAGCTGCAAGAGATAAGAGAAACATCGCAGAGAGCTGAGCTGTGAACATGGAGAGGCCTCTTTCCGGTATGACACAGGAAGCCAAATTGTAAAATGGCATTTTCACACTGACAAATGAATAACAGCAGCTTAATTCATTCCTGATAATGCTCTCAAAAACTTTGTGAGATCATTCGACTTGGAGTAGTTAGTACATTAGAAAGATCAACCAAAAAAATAAATAAATAAAACACCACTGTGCTGAGAATCAGTCACCTGGTGTCAGAAGCAAAGTCTGTGGCCTGAACTTCCGTTGCAAAGCAGAAAACGAGAGATAAAATAAAGAGAATTTGTAACTGACGGAAACCAAGAGCGTCCATTACTGTATGTCCATGAAGGGAGGATTTGAAATACTTTACACATTAGAAATTGAGACCCATGTACCAAAAAATGCAACTATATGTATAAGCTGCAAATACATTTGCAAAGTATTTAGTATTTAAGTTAGTAGTCAAAAGCCGGACCATTTCTCTTAATTTCAGCAGATATACTGAAACTCTATGCTTTTAAAAAAACTCACATAGTCTTCTGAGGATCGGGCTGAAAATTCAGCATCACTGCTTGGGTCCTGTTTCCTTTTTTTCTGCTCAGAAAGTAACAAACAACATATTGATTTGGCTCAAAGGCACACAGTTAGGCCTAACCTCCATAGTTTGCGGTAAGGTTGGTGTAGCAAAAAAAAAAAAAAAAGAAACTTACCCCTGCAAAATCAGAAAGATTGGCACATGTAAGAAGTCTATCTCTTGCTACGGGAGACCTAAACGTTGCCAAAGAATTTTTATGTTAGATAGGCAAAGATATAATCACATGTTTAAGATGTACAGTACTTAACAGGTTAGCCCTTTTTAAGTCATGTTAATGTGAAATCTGACAGTCAAAATGGGAAAAAAAAAGATTAAGCATTATAAGCAGTGTTTGATATATAAGAAGTGCGAGATCTGGGAGTTACTCTTAGAACAACGACGTAAATTAGGAAGCTACGAAATAACCTAAATCAACACAAGTATGCAGTCAATTGAACAAAGATATGATTTTCTTTTTTAAAAAGCCCAGAAAAACCAGGCCACAAAAAAATAATTTAAATAAAAAAAACGAAGGTTTACCAGGAAGGTGACAAAATGGTGTCCGTCTCTTCCAGCTCCATCTTTGTCTCTTTCATATCATCTTTAGATATTAACACTTGAACAAATCCAAATACGACCAAAACTCTATTTCTGAAGTCCTCTGGGTCTGACAGAAACACCTGTCCCACCTCTTCGGGGAAAGTAAGAGAGCAGAATTTTTGGTGTGCTACAAGCTCTACACCTCCTCTCTTCCTCTTACATTGAAACCCACATCCTGTATATAAAGAAGTTCTTGCTTCCTGTTAGCACAGCAGATTTAGACCCTAGCTACAGAACTGCTTTTATAACACATTTACACATCATGAGTAGTAAACATATGAGGAAGTTAAATATAGTGATTCACATTGTAGAAACGAGGTCAGAAAATTACCAGCGGAGATGTATTAGTGTGTGTTCATGTGCATGATGTGACATGAGAAGACATCACATAGTCTTACATGGTTAATGAGACATTAACTTTGTTTGGTGGCATCGTGCTGCTATTATGGTACAGTAATCAGTTTTTCCTCTAAAAGTTTCGTCTTGTATAAACATTTTAATGGGTTTCGGTAGATTTTAAAACAGGAAGAGGTGTAGCTCATTTGTTGCATGTTGAATTTGCATTCTTGGTCCACTCAACCAGATGCAGCAATTAAGTAATTAATGTTATAATTCTTCTTTCCGTACATGCCGTTGCAGTGACCAAACATTTTTGACATTCCAAAGCAAAAACTATTGCATCTTGATTCATTCTTACAGTAGGTTAGATGCCATTATACACCCAATCTGACCATCATTTCAAGAATAAAAGAGGCCACAACAAAGAAACTTTTACAACTTTATTCACTTTTAGAACCAGACTAAGTGCTCCCATTACAGAATAAAATCACATTGTACTGTAATGTTTACTGGAGGTTAACAAAGTAGAAAGAAGAGAGTTTGTCCTAAACAAGGTGTGCGCCATAACCCAAAAAAACAAACAAAAAGGAATCCTCAAATTATGTGCAGGTTCTATATCCCTGACCCAAAGAGAAGCCAGAGAAGCAAATAAGACACACCAACTGGACCCACGGAGGAGGAAAAGGTCAGAGTGAGGGGACTAACATGCCTTGAGACATTAACCAGAAGTAGCACCCGGTCAAGTAACACCACCTACACCTTCTATCAGCTTGTGGTCAAGATGCCATTATACATAGTCCACGTCAAGGCTATGAAGTGTATCAAATGATGTCAACAAGTGAGGCAAGATTAAAGCACTTACATTAACATGTCATCACTTCCAGTATGCATTTTCTTTTCTTTTTGGCATCATTCGATTGTATACCATGTGCACAAAAGTGTTTAAAAACAAAGCCAGACTTTGCCCATCCCAGAGAATAAGGGTGAGAACAGTGAGAAAACAAAATAAGTGCCTGTTAAAAGAACCATCTTTTTTATTCTTTATTTTTTTTTTTCTTAAACACTTGGTGGCTGCTGATGAGAATATTTATCTCTGTAGAATTTTTAGAACCAGCTTTAAATAACAGTTACAGTCAAAGCACTCATTTGCAAAAGGTGCACATTCACATCTCCCCCAAATCCCACTCAAACATGTCAACAGGCCATCATTTTAAAAAATGGAGGAGTATGACCCCAGGGATCTGGGTTCAATGACAACGTTCTCAAGTCAATAACTAAACCAATACTTGTGATCATGTTTTAATATTTAAACTTTGGGCCCCGTTGTTTCAAACACCACCTGATCATTATTATTTTTTTTTTTTAATCCTCCTCCCAAATCCACTAGTAAACCCCCTCCCTCCACCTTGGATGTCCTCTCAGCGGATGGTGTATCTGACGTAGGGCACCTCCACGTCTTCATCAGTCATATCATTGCAGCAGAGTTCAAAAACTAGTGCTTTAACATGTTTCCCCAGCTTCTTCTTTGATACTTTTGTTACTATCTCAGTCATGCTAAAAAATAAATAAAATAAAAACACACAAAAAGGACAAGAGAGAAAAATATTAACAAAAATTAAAAACAATTTAAATAATCATTTTGTCCAACACCTTGATCTGACTAGAGCTGGGTACTGAACTTTTATAGTACAGACCGAATTGCTTTGATACCACAGAATATCAAAAACCAGCCTGTCATTTGGTACTAAATTTTGATACCCAAGGAGGTCAATTTAAGATTCATCAATGAGCCAGTAAGCATGCAGCATGTTGAATACAACAACCAGGGATGTGTTACATGCACCCTCTCAAAATAGAGCAACACACTGCATAGCAGGTGGAAAAGGTCTACGTGATCAAAAGGGTGTCCACAGATATTTTCCGCTCATCATTTAAGTTCACAAACATTATAAAACTTCATTCAAAATCTCCACCACAATTTATCATTTATAAAACGAATTTTTTTTATCGATTTACTAATTTTGACATTAATGTATTAGGTGTGCTGCCGCTGACCTACCTGGAACTCTAATGTAGCTTTAGCTTATGTTCAGAGAGAGCCAAAGAAAACGAATCTCAACTGTATTTACTTTAAGGTTAAAGAGGTACAGTGGCCATCTGGAGATATAAAGGCTCTTAATTAAACGACAGCTTTCATATTTCTTAACATTAACAAACTTGTGCATGAACGCGCTGAAAGGGCAACATTCACTGAACATGCTAATTCTTCAGTTAAGAGCAATCCGACTGGTTTAGATTATCACAACAGTAAGTGAGCATTGTTTACATGCAGGGTGGTGAGCGCAAACAGAAAAGTCTTCCTTCAGTTGATTTATATTATTGCTAATATTCTGTGAGACATGGAAAAATGTCTCCAATACATTTCACTTTTTTTTTTAAACTGATCTTTTATTGCTACCAGTCAATATCGAAGACTCTCTTTTGAACAATACACAGGACTAGATCTGAATAGGTTCTCTGTCAAATCCAAGTGTGGAAAATACTCACGGTAGCTCCAGTCTTTCTTTGAGCTTGGCAGCAGGCATGAAGAAAGAGTAGAGCATAGACACACCCTGAGAGAGCATTGTGATCTCCAGCCTGTGTTCATTCTGGGGAGAATAAATAAATAAATAAATAAATAGATGACATTCTGAATCCAACAATTATGAGAAATTATGACTAGAACAAAAGAGGTTAAGGAGTCAGAAATACCTTAAAGTAGTCTAGGAACTGTTTGAGTGTCATTTCCTCGCCACTCGGCTGAATGCCCTTAACTTCGAAGCGGTCCCATAGAGTCCAGTCAATTTCATAGTACTGTAAATATAATCAAACCATGACCATTTAAATGAGCATCCAAACAGAGTGCAGCTCATTATAGCAATTGTCAGGGTAATTTCAGGAACATACCTTGTGTTTAGGAGCAGCAATGGGTTCAGAGAAGGCAAAGAAAGGTAGGGCAAGGTTCATGAAGCCGTTTTTATATGTCTCAAGCTTCTTGTGACCCTGAACGATCTTGAGCAGCTCCAAACACACCAGGCCGACTACTGCAGCTGTTGTTGTAGCGATGGCAGGAATGATCTTACCAGCAATGAGCTTGCTCTGTATGAGACAGAGAGGAAGAAATACAAAAAATCACATAAATGATGGACGTAATACATTTATGTTTAAATGCAGGGGGGGGCAGCTATTACTCACCTTGTGTCTGTCTGCAGGAGGAATGTCATAATTCTCTGCTCTCAGATTGGATGCTGCTACTATGAAGTCCATGTGGAAGTTTGTATCATCATCCTGAATTTTATATATACATATGAAAAGGAAAACTTTAAAAGCAAGTTCTTACACAAATGTATTTTATTGTTGAGACTTTAAGTATACAGGAACACAGTGCTGTACCTTTTCGAAGTCTATGGAGGAGAGTTTGAACTGGGCTGCTGCCTCTGAAGAAGGCAGAAGGGTTTTCAATTCCTCAAGCCTTGAATCATCTGTAAAAAAAAACATAGATTAAAAGTTTTGTAAATATTTTTTTGCTGAGAACTAGGTTAATCTTGGATTAGGCAAAAAATTATATGTTGCTTCTTTTCTTTGTAATTCAATTAAATAATTCAAAAATCTTTACCGAGAGAGGCATTTGAGTTCTGCAACTCCTGATCAGATACATGGATTTTAACTCCGGATTTTGGGGTAAACTCTGGTACTTTGACATTCTGCAAAAGCTTGGCCACGGCCTCGCGGTCAGTGGAACCTTGCATGCCATATGTCTGGGCGAACAAGTTGGCTGCAGCAATGACGTAGTCCATGTGCAGATCCTAAGACAAATATAATAAAATCCTTCAGTTTTGCTTGGTCACAGCAGCATTTCAAAAACATACTACACATACGCTAAATGGGATTTTGTCAAGACACTCACATTACTGGTACTAAATTCTAGAGGGTGGGGACATCTTTTAGGTCCTGACCAAAAAGGTGCTCCAGAGCTTGTCAGCTAAGAAACAGACAGAAAAAATAAAAGTTAAAATATGCATAACAGATTAGGGTCATTTTTAAACATAGAAATTTTCTAAATAAAATATTGCACTGATATGGCTGGTTTTAAATACCACTTAGACAAAATGAACCAGAGAGGACAGAACACTTCTTACTTGGTCGGGAGGGAAGTTGTGCAGTAACTGCCGGATGTTGTTACTGTATTGGCATTGCCAGTGGTTGCGTGCCCAGGCTACACAGTCGTCCCAGCTCCGGGGACACTCTGTAACCAGACTCTTATACACAGCCTCCAGGACTTCAGCAGGCTGGGCACCGGGTAGCTTCAATGTGCGCTCCATAAACTTTGAGTCTCTGTGAGTGGATTACGCAATAAAATGAAAATTTAAGGATTGTCCTTTTAAACACAGGGATGATCAAAGATTCAAAGTTACCAAAGATGATCATTAATGACGTACGTTAAATACTGCAGGGCGTTCTCCGCAGGTTGTTTGAAAAGACCCTCAAACTCATCACGAGCCCACTGAGAAAGCGAACACAAAGGAAGCATTAACTTAACCTGACTACAATGACTATACAACCTTAACACAACACACACATCTAAGCAAAAACATGCATTTAGCACAACATTCTCACCTGGAGTGTATGTTCAATAGCATTTGGGAAGTTCTTCAGCGTACAGATAGGGATGGACTTCTCTGGGGGATCCTGACTAGAGCTGTAAGACTCTGTGAGGAAGGGGATCACCACCTGTACGTTTCCTTTAGTGCCCAGTGTACCAGATTCTAGCAAAGGTTTACGGTAGTACACACACCTACGATCCATGTACATACCTGCAGAAGATACACAATGAGATTCGCTAACTAACTTGTTAAGGAGCGGTGCCGGTCTCCTATGTCATCCATTTAAAGCTGAATAACCACCAATAAATTTTATCTCGAAAGTCTTAATATTTGCTTAATTTGGGTTATGGCTTTAATTTTTTTATGTCATGTTAAGCACTGAGCGCTTTATTTATAATATGAAAAAATTAATGAATTAAATGCATGAATGAACATCTGAGTGGGTATACATGAGAACAGAAGAAGAAAAAAATCCATGTAAATGAGCACATTTGAAAGTGTAAAACATCTGACACCAAGCAAGGAAAGCACCTGTGGAGTATTTTACAGTACTTTGGGATAAACTCTTGGTGTAACTTCACCCAAAAGCAGAATGGGTGAAGCATGAGAGAAGCCTGATCTCGTTAGGTTTTTAAAAAAGTCATTATCTGCCAATAACAGGAGTAATTTGATGCTATTTGTTCAATCTATCATAGATTAGCAAAAGCTTAGGTTTTATACTCACGTGCATCCACATTATCCAATGCATTGGCGACTCCATTTAGGCTCTCAAAGAAGTCATCATCATAGACTTTTTCTGTGTCAGGCCCAACACGGTTCTGATGGCCTGTGATATGGATAGCTGGATTCATCTGTTTCACGGCAGCAGCAGCTGTCTCACTTTTCATCTTCTGCTCATCAGAAAAACATGACACACAATAGGCAATTATCACCTCCTGTCAACAACACTTCAAGTTACAGAAATGCATCGCAAATGATGCAAATCCTAAAACTACCCTGGACTTTAATGTCAAACAGATGAAAGTTTCTGAAGCCTGAAACAAAAACAACTGGAATTGTGTGTACAAGGGGCAGACTCAATCACAGGAAATACACAGACAGAACAAAGGATTTTTAACAACTAATATTTCAGGTATGTAAAATCCCTTTTTAGTGTGATCAAATAAGAACAAATTACCCATTATTTATACTGTTAAAATAAGAAGAAATTTTACAACAAACTAAGTACTGTAAGGAGAACTTGCACCACCGTAACAAATATTGGTTAAAAAATGTAATAAAAGTTTGCTTAAATTATCTCTCACCGTGACATCCCATGGCCTGAAAAGGAATTGACGGTTGAGATTTGATTTCTCAATTGTGTCCATGTCAGTAACAATGACTTCACCATCCCCGCTGGCCAGACCCATCATAGCAAAGTTCTTTAGTAGTTCGCAGCCAATTGCTCCTGCACCCACCTGAAAAAGCAGCAAAAAAAGAAAAGAAAAAAAACTACTATTATACCACCACATAGTACAACTGGCTGCCTCAACTATGCTTCCAAGAAGATCAGATTTAATAAAAAAATTTAATTAAATAAAAAAAAAATTTAAAAAGGAAAGAAATGTCTGATGACAAGTAAGCTAAAAATAGAACTCACTAAAAAGTAGCGCTGGTTAGCTAACAGTTCCTGCAGCTTGGACCCAAAAACAGCAATTTGTCCATCATATCGACAGCCTCTCTGAGGACAATAAGAAGCAGGTCAAAATTTTATAGCACATGCATTATAATATGAAGTCTGACAAAACAAGAGCAACAATTCATTCTTCATCACACTTACAGGTGCACATTCCTCCTCTGTGAGAACAACATCTTCAACTTCAGGTAAACATTCCAGTGCATCAAAATACAGCCACTGAACGATGGGCATAAATTTGCCTGTGCACGCCTGAAGTAAAGAAACTGAGACTGTTACAACAATTCCCCAAAGAATTCACGTGTAAAATATAAATTCAAGATCATGTTATGGTCATGGCATAACTATTTACTTCGTAGACAAAAAGCAAGGGCAGCAGCACCATCTGATCTGTAGGGACACAAACAGTACAAAGGAGAATAACATACCTTCATAACCTCCTGGGCAGCAAGCCCACCAATAAAGGCATTGAGAGGAGCCAGGTCTCCAGATGCAACACAAGAGAGCTTTTTCAGCAGTGCCTGGTCCAGCTCCTCCTGCCTGGCTGAGCCAGACTGCGCTGCATTCACTTCCCCTGCCAGTGCAACCAGCTCATCTGCATCTGACTGCAGAGGACAGAAAACATGTCTGCTGAGTCAGCTGCACCTCAAACAGGAATCCTAACAGCATATCGAGATTGTTACATTTTTGTCATCCCAGAGTTTTTTTTCCCTGGGACAAACTGATAATTTTTTACATTTTTATAATTTTCATATTTTTAGGTTCTGTAAAGCTGCTTTGTGACAAAGACCATTGTTAAAAGAGCGATATAAAAATAAAATAAAATAAAAATTAAAAAAAAACAGTTACTCTGAATGTTTTTTGTTTTGGTCTGTGCAAAATTATGAATGCGCTTTTGGATTGCAATAGATTTTTGTGAATATATTAAAATGTATTATTTGTACATTTAAATAAACAATTATTTGATTCCTAAGCTTTCAGAAATACTGAATGGTCCTTAAAAAATACTGGTTGCAGTTTTGGAATGCAACACAATTCCATCTGGAAACTGTATGGGTCGGGAAAAGAGAAAAGGGAGAGAGAAAAAAAAAAAAGACAGACCTGGTTCCAGGCTTTGGGAGAACAGTTGTGTTTCTTCACAAAGGCATGCAATGCCTGGAAGCCAACATGCAGCTGTCCAGGGCGATCAAATTTGGCAAAGTCAGTCAGCAGAAACTCAGGCTCCGATATCGATGATGAAAATGGTTTCTGCAAGAGGACGGGTAACGTGAGAATTGCGACTCAGGATACTTCATTATGGTTAATAGCAGTAGAGTTGTATTTTGCTCAAAACCACAAACTTGTACTTACAAAAGCCACTTTCTTGGGCATCTTGACCTGTGTCACAATACCACCCCTCACATAGTCAGAGAAAGATGTGGTGTCACAAATACTGAAAGTGTAGGGGCCTGCAACAGAACAGTGTACATTACATGTCCATTTAAATCAGATGAGTAATAAAGCTGCTCAATTTATTATAATTTTTTTTATTCCTAAACTTTAGATATGTTGGTTATGAAAACATACTCACCAAGAGCTTTAATTTCAACTGGCTGGCAACCGTTAAGCTCAGTCATACCCTGCACCTCTGTAAAGGTCACATAGTCACCACTCTCGAAACCATGTCTCGCTTCGTCCAGACAGGTTACCACACCAGCACTGTCCTGTTAAACAGCCACACTCTTAGTTCCACACTATCTGATAGACAGGATTGTCACCCAATATATTCATTTTGGATGAGCAACATACAGATTATCAATAAGTAATACCAGGGACTAACGAGTCATAGGGAATGAGTTGTTACAATACACCATGTCATCACTGCTGATCATGCCTATTTTTTTAACTGATTGTGTTCACACAGACTTACAAGACATAAAAAAGGCTGAAAAGGTTTACCTTTGTTATCATTGAGATCATGGCACTTAGAGGCTGCTCTCCATTGGTGTCATATACAGTCATTTCCTCTCCAAAATCACAGAACAGTTGCCTGTCCAAAAACAAAACATTACCTTGAACATCATGTCGGACAAGAACTACAAGTTCGCATGAATGAAAGTCTATAAACGTGGGCCTATATATATGGAGTATGAAAATTAGATATGGTGAAACCTCGGATTGCGAGTAACTAGGTTCACGAGTGTTCTGCAAGACGAGCAAAGATTTTTAATAAATTATGCCGAACAAGTCTTGGTTTACGAGTACAGAGTATCATGTATCACGCTTGCGTTTCTTGTTTTGACGCCGAGCGTCATGGTTTTTCGCTCTATTGTGCTGCGGAATTGTGGGTAATCGTCTCCCCTGCTGGGTCTTAGTGCGTGTCTCTTACTGGTATAATCAACATCCGTGCACGTGTGTACTGTTTACTATAACACTGACCAGGTGTGTGAAAAACATTTTATTTTGTGTCTGTATGCGTGTACAGCAAGCGTGTAAAGCAAAATCAAGTCTCATTAGTGAGCTTAAAAATCCGTTTTCTCTTACTGCTCAAGTCTCAGCCTGCTATTTGTGTCACACACAGACCCCTCCTACTTTCGCCTTCAAAGACAGACAGACACACTTTCTCTCTGCTCTACACAGAAATACTGCTCTGTCGCAATTCTTTTCAAAGGTTAAGTGCAGGTTAATTTGTTTTATTTTTACTTCACAGCAGTGATTCCGTTAGTGTGTCGCTCAATCGAGTGTTAGAGATTTCTTCTTTATTTTTCAGATAAAACAGTGTTTCCGTTGTGTGCGCGTTTGTGAAAAGAGTGGAGGAAGGGTAACTAAGACGAGAAGGGGGGGCTTACTTAAGATTCACACATACACAGTGCCTGCTGTGCATTTTAGCTGCTTATTCATGCCCAAAATATAATCTTACCCAAACAGTCCACGTGTGTCAGCAATAATCAGTTTGATGCCTTTGCTGTGGCAGAAGTCACCAATGTGCTTTTGTTCATCAAGTGTAGAGTTGGTCAGCACCACAACCTGCAACAACAAACATGTGTGACCTTCGTAAGGAAACAACTTCATATATTATACATATGTAAGCAAGGAACAAATACATTGTGACTTTTTGCAGTGTTTCCCACATGTCTTAAAGTGCCACTATTATGCTTTTTCAAATATTTTCTTTCATGCAGTGCGTCATGTAGCTGTATGTGAACATAGTGCAGATAGTTTATCTGTGATGCTGACAGTGCAAGATAAATTAAGTTTTTGCCTATTAAAAAAATAATAATGAGAGCGAACAACTCGCCCGCCCGCGTCGCGGACAACTCGCCCGCCCGCGTCGCGGACAACTCGCCCGCCCGCGTCGCAAACAACTCGCCCGCCCGCG
>JAQMYK010000015.1:11745162-11772212 GCA_030014345.1 Clarias buthupogon
CATTAAGTATTATGGAAAATGGTGTGATATGATCCTATCTGAAAATTCACTGTTTTACTTACTGAGACTACTAAGTATTGGTACTATTTAGCATCAAATTCCCTGTTTTGGCCATATGGCTTTTTAGCAGTGCTATTTGTGTAGAAACGAGATTATGGCTTAGAGCTTGGAAATCTAAACGTGTGTGAGGATTAAAAAACAAGGATGACTAAAGCATTTATTAATGTTTAGTGCTATATAAAGCACACACAAGTGGTAAAAGTGATAAAAATAAATCACTGCTGTAGTAAACACACACACACACACACACACACACACACGCACACACACCAGACAGAGTTATAACCAATTTTCTTCTTGTCTCATTTTGCCTTTTTTTTCTTCTTCTTCTGAACATTTATGAATGATTCACCCAATTCTAACCACTGCATCTCTCATCACTGCGCTGACAGCGGGCTATTCTCAGACCGGAAAACAATAGACACATCCCTTTTTAATAAGGCAATGTTGCTGAGTTCAGTGATGCAAATTCAGAAAGGCAAGCACCCCAGTGTGTTATGGCTGAGAAATTAGGGGCATATTTTAAAATGCCTGAGAAAACAAAGTGCAAATGTAGTCTCTTGGACGAATCACGGTCCCACTGAACTTGTCCTTTGCTCTTATAGCGCACGAGACTGGGAAATAACACTTCCTTCAGTGCAATAAGTTCTTTATTATACGTCCTACAGCTAGAGCTGAGTGTCACACAAATCCCGTGCCCTACTGCCCAGTTCAGTGTGCTCTAATGAGGCACTTTCCCTTTGCGCCTATTCAGGAGATATGTTGGCGCGACACAACCTGTCTCTGGTCCCTCAGCCTTGCTAATAACAGCTGTAAATGGGAGCTGAGGATCACTGTAGCTTTTTATGAAACCGTCCTGCAGAAGGCTTACTGCTTTTCACCCAACCTCCCATGTCCTGGCTATCGTTTATCTCTGGGTCTAAATGAGGTCTCCGGGGTCTCGTGGCTGCTGAGGCCATATAGGAAATCCACATCATTACCTTTTTCTCTTTTTTGACACGAAGAGATTTAGTTCCATTTCTCAGAGGGACAATGTGGTAAGGGAGCATGTAGCTTTTAGTCTGTGAGTACTGGAGACAAAGCTGTTTACTACCAGAGGTGAACAGGAAACAGAAAGAACTAGGCAGTGAGCAGGACCACAGTTGTCCATGCATACAGTACAACAGTGTGCTGCTATAAATATGTTGCATCTACACATTCAGGCAGTCTGTCATATATGTTTGCTGAATGATCATATCTCCATGAATTTTCGCATTGTAAAGATGACACGCGATTGCCTGGTAAGAATGTGATGCTTTGAGTTTACTCATGAATGAAATATACTAACTGGCCAAAAAAATCAAACACTACAAGATTTTATTCAACAGCTTTGGCTTTAATTACAGAACAAAATGTATTGGCCAATTCATTCTCAGTACCACGCTTTCTCATGCCATCTGGTAAGGACAATCCACTGATGTGATAATCTGGGCATTTAGTACATTCAGGTCATCAGCTGACTTCATTTTATTGCCACATAATGTTGCTGAGCCTAGACAACCGAAGCATAACCCCAGATCATAACACTGCTTCTAGAGGCTTGTACAGCCATGGCTGAAAGTTTTGTGAATGATTTCAAATTTTTCACAAAATCTGCCACTTCAGTGTTTTTAGATCTTTTTGTCAGATGTTACTATGGGAATACTGTGCTTTGGCAAAATTGTGAGTAAACCCACCCCTTGGCTGAGAAGCAACCGCACACAAGAATGGTGTCATGACACCTTACTGTTTTCATGACACAGGACTGATGGTAGTGCTCACCTTCATGAGTTTCAAGAAGGGCAGCAAAGACGCTACTTCTATAGAAGAAAAACATAAGGGACAGACTGATATTCTGCAAAAGGTACAGGGAGTGGACAGCTGAGGACTGGGTTAAAGTCATTTTTCCCTGATGAGTCATTTTCCCTGATAAATGATGAATTGTTTGGATTATCTGGAAGAAAGCATTGATTATGCAAGAATGGGCTGCCTTCAGTCAGGATGTGACCCAGAAGTTGATTCACAGCATGCCAGGACCAATTTCAGAGGTCTTTAAAAAAGCAGGGTCAGCACTGCAAAAATTGACTCTTTGCATAATGTAAGTTAATGTTATTGTGAATTAAAACCTTTGACACTTATGAAATGCTTGTAATTATACTTCAGTATACCATACTAACAGGCGGCACAGTGGTGTAGTGGATATTACAGTCCACTACAGTCGCCTTGCACCTCCAGAGTCCGGGTTTGATTCCTGGCCAGGTTCGATCCCTGTTTTTGTGTGCATGGAGTGTGCATGTTCTCCCTGTGCTTGGTGGGTTTCCTCAGGGTACTCTGGTTTCCTCCCAAAGACCTGCAGATCAGGCTAACTGGCGTTCCCAAATTGCCTGGAGTATTTGTATATATGTGTGCCCTTTAATGGATTGAATACAGGATAAAGCAATATACTGTAGACGATGAGTGAGTGTGAGTGAGTGATACTATAGTAACATCAGACAAATAGATCTAAAAACACTGAAGCAGCAGACTTAGTGAAAAATTTATATTTGGGTATTCTCAAAACTTTTGGCCACTACTATGCACAATAGGTGCATCACTTAATGTGCTTCCTTTCTTACTCTGACACACCCATCCCTCTGGTATCTGGAGTCAATCTGAACCCATCAGACCACATGACCTTTTTTATATTAGGTCAATTCTTAATGCCCCCTAGAAAACTGAAGCTTTTTTCTGATTAGTCTCACTAGCAGGTGGTTTTTGTTATGGCCACATTTTCGAAAAAGTATTTGGCATACAAAGACCACGATGATGAGTTGATGGTATAATGATGGTGGCAATAATGCAGGCTGATTATATTATCATTATAGAAATTATGATTTATAATTGCCAATGATTAGCAATATGCATATTGTAAAAAATAAAAAAAACTAATATTATTTGGAATAATGTGTCTTAAGTAGAAATTTTGTTTTCTTTACCAAAAGCTCAAAGAACATCTGGTTAAGACTAGACGTGTGCATCTGGTCTGAGATCCCATGGGACACAACTAAAATTTCCACATTATGAAAGTGGGAGATTTTTCTTTTATGTACTTTCATTAACATGAACAGGCATAAATGAGGTATTTGTAGCTTTTATAGGTCATAGTGTTTTAATTAGGTGATGAATTTGTTTATATTTTAGGATTAATTCAATGACATTTGTTAAAAAATATTGGTGGTAGGTGCAAAAATAGTAACTGTTCAAGTAGGATTTAAAAAAAAACCTCAAATACAGGATTTAAAGTTTAAAAAATCTGAAATACATTTCGACCTAATGATGAACTAGACATTGATGAACTACTAGAGTCAACAGCAGTGCTGCCATTTCCACCTTTCAGGTGCCTTGCAGTGTTTCTGGGGGCATAACAGCAGGGTTTAAGTTTGAGAATGAGAGAGAGAGAGAGAGAAAGAGAGGGAGAGCATCACTGATCCATAAAATATAGATGAACTATTGAAAGAACAGCTCCACAAGACAAGTTTGGGCAAAATAATTCTGTCCACAATCAGGATTAGCAGGATTTTTAGTCTAGCAATAAAAATCGTGACCTAAAGTTTTTAGTTAAGTACTGAAATTTTGTTAATGTGAACAATAAAATACAATCATCATTCAGAAACAGCATTTGCATATAACATTACACTTAAAAAGCTGACCTGAAAACATTAAATGCAAGACACGCTGTCCTTCTGCCCAGTTACTGATTATTTCAAAGTCTAATGTCTGGAGCTTTGTGTGTCAGTATTTAGAGCATGTGTGCTGAAATTCAAACTGCCTCCACGCATTATCAGTGTAGATAAGCGGATTAATAGTCTTTAGTAAATGAAGAAAGGTAGGTGTCATGCTTCATCCTTAGGTGACTTTTACTTCATTAACCCGGACCCACATCCTTCATCATTAATATTAAACACCTTAAAGAAATTGCTTGGCCAAAAATGAAAACGTTGAGACTTCCGTTAGCTACTTACACCTTATAGCTTCAGTGTGCAAAGAAAGAAGCAAACTTTGGTCTTGGCCAAGACTGTAATTAAGTTGGAGGATCATTTAAATGTACATGCAACTCTGTCTACGGTGCGAGATTCCTACTGACACTTTTGTTCTTGGTTAATCAATCATATTTGCCATAAGATGAAACATTATGTAAATTATCTAATTTCAAAATTCTTTCGACTAATAAAGTGTTGGATTAGATATCTTCACATCAGGCATTCCTCTTTTGATTAATATATTCATAATGGTGATAACATAGCTTATGACACTGAACAGGCTAACTACTGTAGCACTGATTATCCATTTGCATATCACCTTTAGGGAAGCTCATCGGAACATTACATTCCTGCAGTTGCATCGGAGAATGGCTGAAACATCCACCTGGCAGTAGATAAACTAGGAGTGGCAGATAGGCGAAAAAGCATGTAATGGTGGTACAGAATCATCAAAATGTAATTGTAATTATTGGAAAATGTAATCATTTAGGGTCACAGGTTTGATAATATACAGTACAGGCCAAATCCTGAGCAATGGGTCAATCAAGCTAAGAAAGGAAGTGCATGAAATGATGCACCCATCATGCATAGTGCTCTCTGTACAAGAAAGTGTTATGATCTAGGATTGCTTCAGTTGGTCAGGTCTAGAGTCAGCAACGTTATGTGCCAGCTGACTCTCTGAGTGTACATGATCTCAAATCGTGAAAATGTGGTTCTGGGAGTGTGAGATTTACTGTGAGCGAAGACATAAAACCGATATACAGACGACTTCAAGCACAGTACAGTGATGAGCCTCTTAGCTGCAGTAAAACATTTGAATGGTGCAAGCATTTTAAAGAAGGATGTATGTCCGTGAATGATGATCCCATTTGAGGTGACTCGGAGCCTACTGAATTTATTGCTGTAATCATTCAAAAAGTGGAATGCCTTTCAATGATACTTAAAAATTGATGGTTAAATGGTCGGCAACTTGTTAAAGAGACACATCTGTCCATGGGACCCACACACACAATCTACACAACTTGTACATCACAGGAACTAGGCTGGTTCCTCCTAGTTCCAAGTTGTCCTCGTTCTCCAAGTGATTACTCTTATAACTGTGTTCTGTTACTATGCACAATCAAAAGTCTTGTTTTTACTTGACCACCTCTTATACATACATACATACATACATACATACATACATACATACATACATAAATGCATATGTCTATGCATACATACAAACATACTGTACATGCATATGCATGTGTGTTTGTATATTTTTATATATAGATATTCTGCTTACAAATCCTTTTTTAAAAACAACCTCCGTTTCTTATTTAGCAGCTTTTCACTCTAATTTTATTCTTGTAGTTTCATATTTAGCTCAAGCATCACAGATAACTCACAGAACAGAAATTTGCTTATTTTCACTTTTGCATAAGGTTGCTTTGATCTTTTTCATCATTGTTCATTCCAGCTCTCTTATGTCACATGTTTTTTCTTCTCTGTTTGTAATCCATCCATGTGAAGCATCACACACTAACCTGAGCTATCAGAACATAATAGCAAAAGCCTCTATTTTTAGACCTGATCCTGAACAAACAAAAATATTATTTTGAAGCTTTAATTGGCTTTTTTTTTTTTTAAACTAAACTTTTTGGCTTCACCAAAAATATCCTAGTTTATTCAAAGCCTTATTAACCGCTAAAGACACACAACCATGAACACACGGGATGTCTAAGAGGTTGTCAAGCATTTAGAATGTTGTGTCACTGTATGGTAAATTGTGGCTTTGTTGTCCAGTTGAAGCAAAGTACAGGCAGTGCTAAACTGCACCTGTAGCCTCAGGAACCCATAAATATACCGTCACTTCAGCACATGGTCTCCATTGCACTACACAATTCATTAAGTCCTAATGTTGTTCTTCACTCGACTCTCTTGGGCAGACCCACTAATTTACAACCTGAATCATAAAAGAAGCCCTCCATGCTCTCCGAAGCGATAAGAGCATCAGTATATATTAAAAGAGTAGCATTCTTTACTAACAATGTGGTTTAAGGGCCATGCTGTGTATCGAGTTTGGGAAGTGTACAGTGAACATGTGGTGCTCTGCAAGTATGTGCAAGCCTTCTGATGAGAATTAGGTCACTCAAGCTCCTGGGAGAGCAAAAGACAAGGAAAGAGAGAGAAGGAACAGAAAATGACAATGGGTTGAAGAGTAAATGGGTACAGAAAAGGACAGGGTAAAAAAAAAAATGAGGTGGAAGAACAACTTGATAAGAATAAAACTGAGAGACTGTAACCTCACACTTGGAACAGTGTATATTCTGTAGTCTATTCCAGGGTTTTTACATCCTTTAAGTATATACTGTATATCATTTAGTTATTTCAAATTTAGGCACACTGTTAAAATGCATATAATAACAATTTGGTGATTTTTATTAAAACTGATCATTATTTCAATCACAGTGATGATGTCATTTCTTTTTATATTATTTATAGACATAATAACTATAATATCAGTGGAATGGTGAAATGATTTACACAATTGTAAAAGACTATTACAGTACATTAAGATTATTATAAAGGAAATCGAGTTCATGTATTGAGAACTTTAACTTTACAGTACGTCTTCAGACTTGTGGTCCAAATGTCCATAAGCATTATGATTACTGACTAAATAACTAAAGATATAAATGTTACTAAACTGATATTACATATATGACAAGAACCATAAATGATGTAACATTTCTAAAAGAAGGGTAATACTATGTCCATTTTACTGGCGGTGTTGTACCTGATAACACCACGCGAGATTACTCAGATATTGCACCGTTTTCAGTATTATAGCACTCCAGTTTCACACATGTATGACTCTCAAACTACAGTTTTTCCTCTCTCCTTCTCCTCTACTGCTCTGTACTGTAGGGCCTACTTGACACTGTAATGGGTAATTAGCTGTGGCTGGAATAGAACGATGAAATATTTAGGGCTTTCCAGTGGGACCAGGCTTCAAACGGGAATCTAGTTGGCCTTCTGGAATTATGCCATACAGTCATGTAAAAAAAAAAAAAAGGATATACTACAGCAAATCCTCTAAGGCAATGATAAGGAAGCATACTATCTCAGGGGGCTGCCCTGATAACTCAGATTGTAAATAATTTTGATAGTATAATTTCCAGTTAAACTATTACCGCTAAACCCAACATCAATAAGCATACAGTGTTTTTGGTCTTTTCTCTACTATTGGTGTCCTCCTTGTTATCTGGGCCATTTTAAGGAGATACATTAACAGTAAAATACCAGCATTATTATTAGTCTAGAGTTAAGCGGCTTCATAGACAGAGATGATTCCCTTCAGGGGGGAAAAATGGTGGGAGAAATGCTGCAAGGGCATTGACTTCAGACAGAGAAAGGCGAGGACCATGAGAAAGATCGCCACAAGAGAAATAGATGGACAGAAAATAAAAGTAGTACATGAAAGAAAAAAAATTAAAACATACGGCGGTGAAATCCTCTCCCACGAGGAGAGAGAGCTAATCATTGATGTGAGGATAATGGTGGCTGAGTCGCACAAACTCTGAAAATCATTTTTATCCACTTTTTCGCCTACAAAAGTTCATTAACCTCAACATTGTCTTCGTATAAAATCATATACATCATGAAACTTTCACTCAAGTCATAGCACGAGGAAAGATCACGAAAAACAGGAAGAAATGTAGGAGTCTGATAAATAATTAAGATGACATTTTATCTGTATGACATGTTAAACCACAGAAGCTTTCCACCTGACAGTTTCAAGCAAAACTCTCCAATAAGGCAGGATGCATGAACGTTTGACATGTCCTGCTCTAAAAATGTTCACTTGTATTCTTTACGGTATTCTGAGCGTGGAGACGTGTATACAGGTGGACGTTTATTTAGATTGCTTCTTTCGAGAATCTGGTAAGAAGATAACAGAGACTTTGTATCCCATAGGTCACTAATATATATTGTTTATATCAGCATGAGGTTTCTGGACACAGAAATCATGGTCACTAAAAAAGAGTTGTTTTTTTTAGGTTGCCAATTTGTTCTTGAATGAAAAAGCTCTATCTTTGCAGAAGCGAGTGTTATTTGGTGATAGAACGCTGCTGTATTACTAATTTGGTTATACATAAGCCAGTGCCTTTCACTGTGTTGCTATTTTTGTGGTCAGGAATGAATGCGTCTTCACTGACGTGAATGGAGCAGAACAACAGGGGGTGTGAAATTTGATCTCCGATCATACAGTGGGATTTTTACAGCTCATCCTGATCCAATATCTCAGTGCTACTAAAGTCTTTATGGTAAAGCCGAACCACTCAGAGGCTATCTTGGCAACACTGCTGGGTGAAAAGGGATTGGCAAGGTTTTTAAAACATGGATTTGTCCATGAAAATGTCTGTTAATATCTGAAAAAAAAGCATAAATAATGTGAGTGGACCTTGGCTCAAATAAAAATTAAAAAAAAAAAATTGAGCATTGAGCATTTCTTTATCATTAATAACCTCTGAGCATTATGGCCTATCTTTTTACATTTTTAATCAGTGGTCTGTTTCTATTTTGTAGTTGCTGTAACAATAACTTACAGGTTGTGTTTTGGTGCGTGGATGTGAGGATTTGCTCAATCAGGCACATGGGCATCGGCGTGGGCGGGCAACAATGGCGAGCGGCCTGGGGCAGAGTCAACTTTTAAGGTTGACGTCAGGGTTCTGTGCGGGTCACTTGGGTTCTTCCATGCCAACCTTGACAAACCATGTCTTTACGGCCCTCGCATTGTGCACCCAAATACAGATCTGCTGCCAACTGAGCTTCAGTCACATCCTCACACTATAAACTGTATTTGATCTGGAGTTTACTCTGTCACATCGCAGCGCTATACTCGGAGGCATGAGAACAGACCTTGCCAGCTCGTTCACAGATGGCAGCACACTGCTTACAACGCCTGCAAATTAAGTGCTCAGAGGTGACGTTTTGGAGGTTTAAGGAGGTGGATTATGTATTAAAACCAGGTCAGGAAAAGGCACAACAGACTCTGCTCTTGTTTTCCTCACATGCTATTCATTTGATGCTGAATTTGTTACATAACACCCCTGCAGATCCTCTCCTATTTATGCTGCTGCAAATCTATTGTCTCAGCTATTCTACAATCTGAAACATCAGCTTAGACAAATGTCTGGTTAAAATGTCTGGTTATTTGAAGAAGGACAGCGTTTAAATGAATTGCCCCAGGGTCTTTCCGTAATATAAGGATATGTGTTAGGATGTAACACAATTCCGTGGATCTGTTCAGTGGGTTAAATATCCAAATATACAGCAATCAGTTACAACACTAACACCAACATCAGGTGAATTAAATAACATCAATTACATTCCAGTAAACAGGTGACAGGACCAAAGGATCATTTATGCCTGAGCTTCCATGACAAATAATAGAGCCCCCCCCTCCCCCACACAAACACACACCCTGTAACCCACAGCACCCAAAGGATCCAATGTTTACATCCCGGTTCCAAACACCACAGCACAGCCCAGAGGTCTAGTGGAGTCATGAGCGGAGACAGAGCTGGCCCAGGAGCACAAGGGGAAACTACATAATACTGAGCTGTTACGGCGATATGTGTATATTCAGTTATTTAGATATTTGAACCTGAGGTTGGTGTCACAAGGGGTTTAGGGGTGGAGTTTGTGGTAGGACCTTCAGTCACCATTCACATGCACAAACTACAGATAATTTGGGAACGCCAGCCTAATCTGCCTTTGGACTTTGGGAGGAAATCAGAGTACCTGGAGGAAACCCACCAAACACGGAGAGAGCATGCACACACACAGACCCCGAGGTGGGAATCAAGCCAAGATTCTGGAGATACAAGGTGACGGTGCCATTGTGCTGCCATTCTCCCACTTAATATTCAAAACTGCTTTTATTTAAAATTGGAAATGTTCATTGGACTGTTTCTCCCTGCTCATGATATTATTACAATATAATGTAGCAAAGATAGTTGGTTATATTTCAGAAAAAAAGGGGTCTCGCTGGAGACCTTTAGTCTCAATCAGATGCACCTGTTAACTTTTTTTTGCCAAGCTTCTGTACAGTACTTATATGTAATTAAAATACATTCTTTTTATTCCGGATGATGTATTCATATTCTCTTACATCCTGAATATGCATGCATGGCAGCGTGAGCAAGAGCATTCTGCCACAAGGGTTGACACAAGACTCTGCTGCTCTTGACAGAACGTTGTGACTCAAAAAAAAAAAAAAAAGAATACAGGTGAACAAGGGTTGAAAGAAAGCTGTAAAAGAAAACAATAACGTGTCAGATACAGAAAGCTTTTTTTTACAATAAGAGGTATCTTTGACCAGACAGAGTTATATAAAGAACATTAATCATTACTTTCTCCAGTCAAAACAACATTGATTTTCACTCCTGAACATTCTGAAGCTTCGAAAAATGACATCAGGAATGAATTTCATCTATTCGGAGGGATCATTATGATGGTACTGTCGCTCTGCTTGCTTTCAGATGGGAAGCTAAGCATTTGTTTAAAAAGTAAGATTTACGCGTATAAGTTCAGCTGATTTTAATTTCTTAAAGGAGGATAGGAACAGATGAGAAAGAGAGAGAGAGAGAGGGAGAGTTGTTGGCATTGATGAATGTTGAATGTTGGCAAGGATGATGTGGGTAAAACACAGAGAGATCAAGGCTTCATTCTGTCATCTGGCTCTCCCTTATTATCTCTCGTTCTCTGTCTATCAACTTCTCTTTTAACATACAAAGGCAGGAAGGGAGGATGCGGGATGAAGTGCCCTCATAACTAATTCATGCACGCTCTTTTTTGTCCATTTATTTACTATGTTTATGTCCAATGGGGAGCTCCAGATGAACACAAAACACACAAAGGAGGGCAGTTTTCATTGTGACATGGAAAAGCCTCGTAAATCACAATCACAAATCTCTCTCTCTCTCTCTCTCTCTGTCCATGAAAGACCAATCACTTTTTCCACTTGATTGCTGTTAAAAGGCCCTAAGTTGCCACCGTGATCCAAAGATCATGCTTTATTTAACACTACAAGACGCTAGTTAATAAAAGTAATTGAGGAGAGCAAAAATGTGAGTGTGTGTGAGGGTGTGGGTGTGTGAGTAAACACCACACATGACACCATGAGCTCTGTAATAGTTTGGCTATTCATATGTAATTGCTGCTGTGTTGCTGGTAAAGGGCAATCTCAAAAGAACCCCTTGTAAAATATTCTGCTCTTACAAACTATGCTTTTTTTCACAAATAGAGTTGAAACAAGCTCCATCTTCAGTAAAATACACTGCATAATATTAGCCTGAAATGAGGTATTAGTGAGCTGGCGGCAACTCAGGGGTTAAGCTAGTGAATAGAAATAGAGGTTGTGTGTTCAAATGCCAGCGCTAGGGCCCAACTCTATTCTTAAATTCGATTCTGCCAAATAAAAATGCATCAAACATCAATGTTCATCAGGAATTCAAGTGCAATGGTCTAATCAGTTATAGTGCCTGCATCAGGCAATGGCTGTCTTCACCTCCATGATCTTTTTTTCTATGTGGATTGATGTTCTCGTACACTTACACTTAGCGATGGTAAATAAACCAGGTTTGATCCAACATGATAACACACTGTATATGGCTACAATTGGACAGCGAAAACAATATTGCGATGCAATTAATAGGCTATGCAGCAACAGCAGGTGTAAGGGCTTTCATGTTGTGTTCACACTACCTGGCCAAAAAAGTGGCACACTCCAATATTCTATTAGACTGCCTTTGGCTTAAATAATGGCAAGTACACCTTCAGGCATGGTTTTGAAAAACGTATGCACTTGTACAACTTTTAGGTTCATCCAGAGTTGCTTTCATTTTTGGCCAGGATCTTGTATTGATGAACGGTGAGCTAAAATCGTACCCAGCACATCCCAATGTCTTTCTCTCTGCTGGCCAGTTCATATATGAAAATGGTTTCTCATGCTCCCAGAAACACCCTTTGACAATTTGAACCTGATTAATCTTGGCAATTAATGAACATGCCTGTGCAATCAAGGAAGAAAAAAGATTTAAATTTATTTCCACATAACGTTGCTGGGGCTAGACCTGACCAACTGAAGCAACCTCAGATCATAACACTTCCTCTTGTACAGTGGGCACTATGCATGATGAGTGCATCAATTCATGCACTTCCCTTCTTGCTGCTCCAATTAGTCTCACTAACAAATAGTTTTCTTTTGGTTTACAACCGTTTAGTCCTAATCCTGCGAGTTCTTATCACATTGTGTATATGAAAATGCTCTTACTTTCACTATTAAACATGATTGTGATTTATACTGTTAATTTTGGTAATGGCATTTTACTTAAGTCACCTCTGAAATTGGATCTGGATCTGGACTCTGATAGGATAAAATCTTTAATGGATTAATTAATTCATGCATTCATTGTCTCATCGTTCATACCGCTTAATCCAGTATACAGGGGCGTTGGGACCTGGAGCCTATCCCAGGAAACTTAAGACACGATACACTTAAGATACACCCTGGACAGGGTGCCAATCCATTGCAGGGCACACACACATACTGTACAGTACACACACTCACACACTCATTCACACACTACGGGTAATTTGGGAACGCCAATTAGTCTAATTTGCATGTCTTTGGACTGTGGGAGGAAACCAGAATACCCGAAGGAAACCCACCAAGCACAGGGACACCATGAAAACTCACTGCACAAAGAGACGGGAATCGAACCTGGCCTAGAATCGAACCCAGACCCTATAGGTAAAAGGCGACAGTGCTGACCACTAAGCCACTGTGATTCAATTAATGAATTCATTAATATTAACCTCTAGAAGACTCACAGGTACTCAATCAGCGGATTTTGATTACTAATATTTTTGCTTAGTGAAAGTCCACCTTGCAAATACAGGAAACTTTGAAGAATAGACGCCCAAGAGCCTCAGACTAACATCAACATCTCTGGTGAAATCCAGACCATCTGTATCTTGTTTCATACAGCTACTTATTTTCTTTCCTCTCAGCCACTCTCGGTCTCACACATGCAGAGCAAAGGTGGCCCAACGCTCAGCTTTACGTCTAGCACCCAGGTGTTGTGTGTGTATCTGTAACTGAGTGTGTGTACAGTAATCTACTGCTTCCTTCAACAAATCTCTACAGGACACTCAAGCACAATGTAAAACTGTTGTCATGTCAATAGTCGCTGGATATGAACTTTACCACACTTTTGATAACGCTTATCACAAATCTTTTATAATACTCACTTCAATTGTCAGTAAATGAAAAAATCCATTGAGGGGAAACAAAGGCTTCAGAGTGACGAGTTTCTTTATAGCAGGCTGATTCATGATTAATAGCATCATTAGATCTTGGCTCTAAACAGTTCTTCTGAAGATGAGATAAATATTGGACCGGATTTTGTAGCTCAAAATTTTCACGTCCTCTTCCCACTCTAAACACTGTGCAGCATAGTAAGGTGATGTCTGTGTTACAAATTAAATGTGGCCTATGTAATTTAGTCGCTTCCTGGTTTCTCTGTAAAAACCATGTTTTTAAGAGTGAGAGAAAGAGAGAGAGAAAGAGAGAGAGATGACATACTGTAAGTGAGAACAAAAACTAACTAGACTTTTGGATGTTTCACAACATTAAATCTATGTAAAAACTGTGTGAAATTTATACATTAATCAATCGAACATTTTAAGTACTGTAGGTATGCATACATGGACCCTAATATTCCACTAATAATTGGAATCACAGCCTAATCAGAATAAATATGCATCATGTAAACACTTCATTCATAACAGTCTGACCCTGGCACGATCTGAACACATTTTTAACTGAAATGCTTGATTATCTGTTCAATAGACAAATATTAGCCATGTAAACACTTGATCTGATCATTTTACTCTTGTTGGAATAAATATATTCTTTTTGCACATGGGGTAACATTTTGTTTTCATTTCTGATGGGCAAACTCTGTGAGAACATCTCTCTTCCAGCTGTCTTTACTTCAGACCTGCTTCCACTGGGTCTTTGGCAAAGGAACGAGCACTAATTGACTTCCATTTCACAAATAGTAAAGCATCTAACCAATTATAGTTGAGATTGAATTTTTGTATCCATTCATAATGCAGAAGGTTGGATTTATGAGAATAGGATGAAAGCCTAACCTTACCGTAAAGACTTGAGGTTCTGTTATATTTGTATGTAATATAATTGTGATATATTTTCAGCAGATTAAACACTTTTCAGCAGGCAAAACCAATCGGTACATGTCAAAGACTTATACAGGGTGGGTGAAACATAACTAGGCATTAAAAATTGGTCCATATTTCTATCACAAAGTAATAATTAATTAAAATAATAAAAAAATAATAATAATACTGCACTTTTTGGAAGTACAGTAGGAGCACTCTACTTCCATGCTATGTTGCATCTTAGACCTCCTACACTGTCAGAAACAAAAGTACCATGCATTAGTTTTACTTTTTCTTGTCACTGTTGTGTAACCTTTAGATTAAATCTTATACCTGGCAATGTGTTTTATTTTTAATTAACTTTTACAACTATAAAAAGGTACATAAGTGGCCACTGTCGTGTGGTAAAAGAGAGCTTGCTGGTGGGTAGGAACCGGCCAAGACCAAATTAGTTATGGTTTTCAGATTTAGAAACCAAAACAAAAAATTATATAACTTAGCGCAAAAATCTGTAATTTAACAAATAATGTTAAAAACTGAAGGATCAAAAATAGGCAAAAATTATCCCTATTAAGTTCAGACCCTAGAAAAAAGATTTTAGCCAAAATGTAACTTTATTATATGGGGTACAATTATTATTTTTATGTAATATGTACAGTATGTAATTAAAATATATGAAATTCATATCCAAATAGTACTTTTTTTCATCAACCAAGCTTCATATGCATCAATCTGTTACAGCTGTCTTAATGTCTGAGTTACCATGCTCCGGTGGGTAAAAACAATGTTTGCTGTCATCCTGCAAATGAGTATGGACATCTTTCTAAATATATCAGTGTAAACAGCCAACAATGTTACTCTTGTAACTTATGGCTTTTCATGCCTTTTTAAAATTATTTGTTTTCATACTCTAAAAAATTACCTGAAATGGACGTGTCTAAGGAAGTGGTCCACAAATGACCTGAAATGGGCTGAGGACAAACATTTCTTTTTAAAAGTGTAGTAAATGGAAGTAGTTGCTGAGTAGGGGGTGAGCTGTGAGCAGGCTTAGGGCAGTTTACATAATGAGATACTCTAGAATGCGCAAATTGTCAAATTATTGTGCATTAAGAATGGCAAGAGAAACTGGCATCAGGGAATAAAACCTGACTTTTAACATCATATTCGACATAGTATTTCCTGAAACAGTGGTTTCTCTAAGAAAGATAAATTCCTTTTTTCTTTTGCTTTTCATTTTCTGCTTTTATGTTCTCCCGTATTCCCAGCAATACAACACAAATGACTATATTTGGACCCATGCGAGTCCTTCACCTATTTATTTCACCCTAATAACAAAGATGGCACATCAGGCAACCTGTCAGGTCTTCAGTCATCCAAAACGCACACGTGACGCCCTTTTTTTCATTTCACCTCACTGACTCCCTTTAGAGCACACTCGAAATTTGTTGTAGAAACACCTCAAGGCTTAGGACTTCAAGTTATAATGTGTTCTCTTTAACCTTGCAGGGACATTTTCTGGTAACCATGTGCTCCCTTATAATATTTAAATCTGTTTTTTTTTTTTTTTTATATACTGTATATATCTGGCATTTACATTTAGCACTCTTTGGTTTGTAGCATGGTAGAAGACTGTCTGGAATCCTATAATAGAATAAAACATGCAACAATTAGCTGAAATCCACAAATTTGATTAGTCAAGACATTCCAACAGTGCCTACACTCCTATAACCACACTGAGATGTTCCACTTTGTGTATCACTCAGCTTGTCTGTGTATGGCACTTAAAATTCCAAGTCCTATTTTGAAACGCTTAGTGTTACCGACATTATCTATAGACAGGGTTCAGTTATATTAAGTAAAACTGCACAACTGCAAGTTTGATGTTGCTTAATCAATCAAAGCTCACGTTTATACACGTGTAAAGGATAATGGAGGATTCTTTGAATCTATAGCTTATACTGTATGCTTTGTGGACTATAATAATATAGCTTACTCAAAATGTGGATAGCTATAATGGGCTCCATGACATGTATTATGAAGAATCATTTTAAATGAAAAGAGCAATATTGCATTTGTGGTGGTAATATGTTTCAGTTCCTCTACAATCATACAGGTGGGGCACTCTAAACTACAGGTAGTCCCCGACTTACGAACGAGTTCCGTTCCGTCTGAAAAAGTGAGTCTTATGCGCCTTTGACACAAATATACAGTTTAAAGCATACCAATCCACTTGATTAAGTCTCTGTCCCCTTTCCCCACACTCCCATCATGTGTCCAAAAATCCCGCCCCTAAGGAAATGAATCTCACAGGTCAAAAGTAACACTGTTGTCTCTGCACCTTTAAATCGCGAGGGGAATCTCTGATGCCATTATATTTCAGAACTGTTCTCCACTGTATTGGACTGTGAACTCTGTTTTGTTGAAGATTTTCTAAAATTAGGATTATTTACCATCAGGACAGCCATTTTCTATCATCGTGCTCCTGGACTGATTCAGTGAAACCGGTGAGGTCGACTCCCCCACATGCGCATACATACAATGTGTGTATGACTTGTAAATTTTATACATTCACTTACACACTAATAATATTGTATATAATTGTAAATATTAGTATATGGTGAACTGCAGTATCTATATGTACAATACAGTTGAGCTACTACCGTGATTTGTTCGCATCTATGGATGTTCGTAGAACTGCGGTCCATTCATTTCTGCGGAAATTCGAAACTCGAATGTTCATAAGTCCGGGACTACCGGTACTCACACATCGGCAGTCAGCACAGCATCCCGTGTGATATTATAAAATTCTTTGCTAACTTCATTTAGAATTGTAACACTTCCTCAATTATAGGGTTCTACATTGAATCTTTAATAGTTCCACCAGAGAAACAAGCTTAGTAAATCCTTGGTTTGTCTGAAATCTAGAATGAGGGTTGTACTATACTGTATGTAAGGTCTAAAATGAACTTATTTTCCCAAAAAGTATAGAAGCACTAGAAGTGCAGAACTAAGAAAAAAGTTTTTCAGTGGTTCTAGCTTTGTAAAAAGAGAGTGTACTTGGAACCTCTTCTAAAAAGAAGGCAGTCTACTGTAGGTACTTACACAGGAGTAGCTTTGCTTTCCACAGAAAGACCGACCGAATGGCTTTTTCCTTTAAGTATAGTGTATTTTTATTTTTTGAGATATGTGATCTGTATTGTTTGTAGTTTGACTGCGGCGTGAGTGTTTGTAGCGCATCAGCTCTAACGCCAACCCTTGTGCTTATTTATGTCTCTCTTCTCCTTCTATAACCATCCTGCACTTGTTTCTGCAAGACTGTTGGAAATTGAGTTCTATAGCATTTTGTGTAAACTCCTTTAACAGCCTGAAGCTTGGATCATATTCCACCTCACTTTGGATGAAAGAGTCTGCCAGATAAATAAATAAACAGAAATGTTGCACTGTTGCGACTGTGCAAACCCGGCATCTCACTTTTTATTTGTTTGTTGTTTTTTTTCTTCTGTAAATCTCATCACATGCGGTGCCTCATATGCTGTACTGGCGTTAGCACATTCCGCCAACGACACTGATCGCAGCTGTTAACCTCTCACCGTGCAGCTGGATTTGTAGATGCAGCATGTCTAAAAGGAAGAGTGCTGGGAAATCCTGCGTCATATTGAGACGTGTTGAAGAGAAGCGCGAGAGTCGAGATCGCAGCTCACCTGTTGGTGCATCTCTCACTCTCAGAAACACCTCTCAAGCTGTCAGGAGTGTGAACAGAGACATTTTCTTATTAAGGTGCATGGTCACATTCAGTAGCATGTGTTATGCAGCGATGCCCCATAGATAACACATCTAGAAGCTTCTAATAAATACAGAAGGTTATCAAAACGATTACACCTAATCAGCAAAGATATGCACTGGTTTAATTTTAAACACAAGGTGATAGGTTCATGTAAAAAAAAAAAAAGAGCTACATCCCTGCTCCAGTATTCTGTCATTGCCTCACTGAGCATTATTTTCCGGTTATGAAACACAAGTTCCAGATTTGGGATTAGGGATTAAATGCCATTCTGTGCGCAGAAAAGTCACCAGACCCTTTGTTCATTGTTCATTGTGTAATGTGTAGGTTAGCAATAATATTAATAAAGATGCAACAGTAAAATGTCATACGAGCACCCCAATCATGTCTGTAGATCATTTAATGATGAATTAATAAGTAATTAACTGATGTCATTATGTTTGTTAGGATCATATAAATGACACCAATCACAATATTCCTCATTAGACAAAGTTGTTGCAAGCAATTAATGTACCATTAAGTATGGCACTGCACTGTAAGCCCAACATAGATGGATCATGAGAACATTCAGGAATCCAGCCACACCATGCTTGAGGAAAGAATGTGACAAGGAAAATGCAAATTTAACGCTTAAACTTGTAAACACTGAGTAGACATAAAAACAACAACATTGTTTAGGCACAGATGGTGCATTATGATTGCAGCTCAAAAAAAAAAATCTGAGTTGGGATTTCAAAGCGTGATTTTAAAAAGGAGAATTCTTTTTCGTGTGCGTGTTCTACAAGGTCAAGGTCGCAGCAGATCCAGAGCGTAACCTGGGTGTGAGGTGAGAATAAATCCCGGATGGGTCACCACAGGGCACCAAGTACAGAGTATGTATACATTTACACCTAGGCATGTACTGCTATTTAGGTGTAAATCAGAAATGCTGGAGGAAACTCAGCAAAAGGGAACTACACACGGACAGCCACCTGGGCTAGAGGATCGAACCGAGGACCAACATTACCCTTCAAGCTACAGAGCCTTAACTATTTTTCAGAATAACAATTCATGCCTGCAAGGCAAAATTCAAGACAAGAGAAAAAAAATCTCCTACTGTACATTCTGATGATGCATTGATATACCACTGGCTTTGGTAAAGAGTATGATGATTTAATGCATGCTCATATTTCTGTATAAATGGACAAGGTTGGCATGAAAGTACTGTCTAGAATTATGAACATCCATAAGAGCTGCTTTGTTTTGTTGTAGTCTTGCTGTTTACAGACAATCTGCATTATAACGGAGAAACCATATCACCTGCTGAAGGATTCCAGCGCGCGCTTCATTAGAGACCGGAAACTTGATTTACCTGGTCCGCGCGCTGCTACAGAGAGAGGACACAGAGCGCCGGTCGCGGCTTTAAAGACCCGAAGCAAACTTTGACGACAGTCCTAGAATCCTTTTTGTTGTTGTTGTTGTTGTTTCTCTCTTGTAGTTTTTATAGCCTGTCGAGAGGTGAAGCGCGGAATCTAATGCGTGAAGATGCTCGAGATTTGACACGCCTATTAGCGCGCGCAGACTCCGAGCCTCCGCCCGCGCTGAGAAATAAATAATCTCTGCTTTTATCTCCCTCAGTCTCTCTCAGTCTCTCTCACTCTCTCTGGGTGGGGGTGAATCTTGAGGGGGACATTTGGCCGGTTTAAATTTTATTAAATTTTTGACACAAACCCTTCAGCTTTTATTGTTAAAAAAAAATAATAAAACAGCCAAAATGTTTTCCTTTGGTTATTAATGAAGGTTAGAACAGGTACTTGTTTTTGTTGTGTGTTATTGTGGTGTAGTGGTTAGCACTGTGGCCTCGCACCTCCAGGCTCAAGGGTTCGATTTCCGCCTCAGGTCTGTGTGCATGTTCTCCCAATGCTTGGTGGGTTTCCTCTGGGTAATCCGGTTTCTTTCTACAAGTCCAAAGACATGCAGATTAGGTTGGGGTACACCCTGGACAGGGTACAAATTCATGTAAGGACAGATACACATACTACGGGCAATTTGGGAACGCCAAATCACCTAATCTGCATGTCTTTGGACTGTGGGAGGAAACCAGAGAACATGAAATACCATGCACACCATTTGTGTTTTAAAGTGGCCCAATTTACCCGACTTCACCCATTCATGTATTTCAATGTAGAAAGACCAATCCGCCACCATTCATTGGGAGATCATGCGAACCCCAAGCACACAGACTAGAGATGTGAGTTTAACCCACAACCATGGAGGTGCGAAGCAAAAGTGTTATCCAATAAGCCATCATGCCACCAGCGTTAATTTGCTGAACTAATAATAGTTTCAATAAAGGTCCTTCCAAGCAGGGTAGGACAGGCGTGTACTGTAAGTCTGTCTGTATGTTCAGGATTAGCATCTATACAGACAAAATATTTCTTGTCCTACCCTGCTTGGGAGGATCTTTACTGAAACTATACTCAAAGTGGAAGATTTGTGACTCTTTGACATAATAAATTATAGGAAACATTGAACCCTCAAGAAATAGTTTTTTTTAAGCATTCCAGTGGAGGGGGAAAAAATCTATATCTATGATTCATGTTTGTGTAAAAGTCCTTTTTTAAAATATATGTTCATTGCATATGAACCTGAAGAAAAATTGTAGGTCTTAAACTGTACAGTAAAAGAGAGCAAAATGCTCCACTTTCCAAACAGGTCTGCAGCAAATAGCACCATCTGCAGATGAGGTGATGTGGATAGGTGTCTGTATTAAAAGGCAACAAATAATTTTTATTTATATATAAATAACATATAACCATGCATATACTGTAAATATAACATCACAAGAACATCCCTTCTGTCAAACAGTTAGATTTCAAACTCTATTTCACCCTTCATACTTCCAGGAGTGTTGAGAATCACCTTCAACTATGCCATGAAATATAGTTATGAAATAAGTGAAATGTGTGAGAAAGACCAGATATATTTTTGGAACAATATTTGGAGCACAGTGGCTGCCAGCCTGAGTTCTGGTTGAGAGGTCTCAGCAATTAACCGAGTCTAACAAAGAACTGGGATGTTCAAGCCCGGTTTTCGAAGCATCTGCATCTAGCCTCCACCAGCTTACATGAGACACGTGAGTATCTCACAAAACTGGTCTGCCTGGAAGCATTCAAATGCTCATTACCAGTTCTGAGACAGCACCATATGCTGAAAGACATGGCCCTTTCCACCCTTGAACGAAACCTGGTCAGGAGGGCCCACTCATCTTCAGCTTCATTTCTAGCAGCTCACTTGCCTGGACAGAGGACAAGCTGCTGAGACTGTGCATACACTGGGGAGAGTGAAATCCTGTACCAGAAGGGGGAAAAGTTTGGCAGGGCACAAATGGACCTCTTCTTGCCAATGCCAAATCGAATCATTATCGACTGTGGTTCTCAGTGGCAGTGCATTAAGCCATCAAGTGCTTCGAATTTTGTATCCGTGCCCCTGATAGCACAGTGTATTATGTGATATTTTGTGGCAGATAGAGAACTTAATTTGGACTTTATTGCCGTGTCTTGCGGGAGTTCATCAGCGGATATTCATCAGTGCAATTCCGATATGAGAATGGTAGCTTCTTAGAATAGAGCTCTGTACACTTGAATATGGTCTTGTTCTGTTTTTCTCACCATATATTGCATTTTCTCTCAAGAAATCTGAGCCTGCTGTTAATACTGTAGTAGGATACTCATTTAAACTGTTGACAACTGAGCTAGAGTTTTTCTCCTGCACAGTGCAATTGTTTGCTGATATCATTCAAGTTTGCCTTGTAAATGTATCCCATTTCTTAGAGTCATTACACAGAATTAGTGTCATCTATAATTAGGACATTCTCCTGTTAAGACTACCCGTCTTTCTGGGTAAGTGAGCAGTAAGACATTGGCTAAGCAGATAGGCCAGTGAACTACCCTGTGGCAAGGCAGCAGTCTTTCACTACTCCATGCCAATAGGCTACAGACAGATGGCTGCTTAATTATGCAGAAATGAACCTGTGTGTGTGTTTTTTAAAGTCAGTTCCTAGTTTTTCAGCTATTAAAACCAGTAGGCCAGCGATTGCAAGTACAGTTTGTTATAAGGCAGATGTTGTTTTAGTCATATTAGCTTTACAGACATCTGTACTTCACTTGGATTGACTAAGTAAATCTTTCCTGTGGACGGATGGATCATGAATGATGAAAGAAAGCTGGACCATAGTAATTCTTGCATCATACTGCTTGTATAGAGCTGAGGAGTTTCTGAAGTAAATATGTCTGATTGTTTGATAAAGGGGTTGCCATGGATTCTTCAGTTTTCTCCCACCTACTAAAAACAGTAGGTGGATTAGCTATGCTATATTTCCACTAGGAGTAAATGAATGTGCATTGATACCCTGCAGTTGAAGGCACATCCAGGGTTCCCAAAATAAGCTTCAGGTTCGCCACGATCCTGACCAGGATGAAGCAGTTACTAAAAATGAAAAGATAAACGAATGTTTGATGTGGACTTTTAGACCGTTGCTCAGAACTAGAATCCCAAGTATACATCATATCCAGTGGTTTATATACTTTTCTTTTAATAGTTTTATTAATTATCAGAGCGCTTCTTACAATAAGGTGTTTGCCAAAGAGATACAACCCCAGATATGGTAGTATGGAAATGCAAGAAACCGTACATGTTTAAAAATTACATTGCAAATTTTGTTTTCTTCTAAACAATGTTAGGATAATATACTGACAAAATATTATGCAGTTGAGGAGCAACTGTACTTTTTTAATGTTAATAATGTTAAAAAGTCATTTTAAATGCTAAAATTCTTTGAAATTAACCATATCTGCCTATATGTGCTTATCTGCGTCTGTGGTAAAGCTTCGATATTATTTTAATGGCTAATGTAAACGTGATTGAACAATGCTCACAAATTGTTATTTAAAATTACATTAAAAGTGAAGCCACTTTTATGGTGACTTGACACACCTGACATGCTTCAAAATTCTGCCTTCTGACTAGAACCCATAGAAATTTTAACATTTAGTGGCTGACCTTGGCAAATTGGAAGAACATAAAATTGGCTGTCAGTACATGTTATTTTGTAAAGAAAAAATAAAATAAAAAAGAGAGAGAGCGAGAGAGAGAGAAAGAGAGAGAAGCAAGTATGTTTTCTTTTGGAAATAGATTTCATATTCATACATTGCTCAATGAAGACTCGTGAGTAGCAAATTTGGTCCTTGACCCACAGTCCCAAAATGCCTCTGTGTAATTATTCAGATGTGGGGCGACATGGTGATATGCTTTTTTTTTTTTTTTTTTTTTTGTGCGGACAGCCCTACTGCCAGGCCATTATGAGACAACCTATAATTGTCCCACATGCACTCCATTCACCATTTTCTCATACTCTCACATTTCATATCACTGCACTGCAATGAGTATTCAAATGAGGCTGTAAATATGTCCAGTGTGCAAAAGTTTTCAGTTTTGTTCAGATTTTACATTATTTTTGGATGATCATCAGTGTATCCCTGAGAAATGAACTCTCAGCGTTACAGCACATCATCCGCATTAGATATGAATGATCAGAATGAAAAAAAAAGATATGAATGATCAGAATGAAAGAAATCATTTTGATGATGCAATTTATCGAACATTTGAATTTAAGATGTGGGCTACTTTCTTTTCATAGGTTGTTTGTTATTGGTACAATTATTTCAGATTTTTTTGATGCATACCAGCTCTTGATGCATTGCTCTACTGTTTTTTAGATTGCATGTAGTGCAAAAGCTGTCTGCAATTTAAGCCCACACACATTCATACCGTGGCCTTGAGTCTGTGAGATGTTCTTCTCTGTGTAAAAAAAAAAAAGACATTTAAAAGAAGATACAGAAAATATGTATTTGTAGGTTTCTGCCTGGCTTGAGCATACGTTTTAGAGATGAACTCAACAGTGAGATTCAGCACAGGTTTATTTCTACCTTCCTTTTCTAATAAAATTAGGAAAGGATAGAGGGAAAAGAAACTCAAAGGTCAGGCATCATCTTCTCAAACTGTAACCTTTTTTTAACTTTTATCTACCGGTATTAAAGTTGCCAAAATGTGCTTTTCTATTACTGTACTAAGCTGTGCAGATGTTTAGTAGAAGTGCAGTATGTCTGAAATGAATCATTCCCCAAGTTAAAGCCAGAACGGCCACGTGAGCTGTATGACCTTAATTGTAAAGCTATATTTGAATGGAGATGTAGGGCAGGGATTACTGAACTTACTGCCAACAGCCTCTAGGGCGAATGTGTAAAAAATATACTTGTTTTGATAACCTGGTACTTGTCGATCATACTACATTGATAGTATCAGAATTGACTGGACTTTGTGAGAAATTGAAATGAATTTTTGTGGCTCACAGTGAACAAAGTCAGTGAGGACACTTTCATTAGTCAAACAGACACTGGTGTGGGGAAGGTGCAAGAAAGTAGGACACCAATGGCTGTTTCTTTTTTGGGGGGAAAAAAGGTGAGCGTTTTATTTAGAGCTCTCTGCATTAATTGAATATTGGCTTTCTTCTCACCCTCGAGAATATTTGTGCTATTTTCGCCCCCTCTCGTCTGCTCGGATGTGTTCCCCTTAGACAGGGGTCTCCAATTAGCATGCTCTTTGTCTTCTGGTTCTCAGAAAACTACAAAGGCACACATTTATGTCCACTGGCAACCACATACCTCACTTAGCTGTCGCTTGTGTGACTAAAATAACGCAGTAAGGACTCCCAGATGCCCAGTTCCAAAAATCGAAGTTGGTGGGTGAAAGTAATATTGCGTTAAAATTGTGGCATGGTGGCATGTAATTAATGGAGGTTTAAAGACTGAGGAATATTTTTTACTATTATCGTACGCAAACAGAGTGGAATGAACAATTCTAATGAAGGTAGCTTGAGTGGGTTTATTCATTACACATCCATACATTACAATACATTCATAACTGAAAATAACAGTATAGTTACCATGATAAAATGACCATATACACTCTATAAGCACTTTAATAGAAACACTGGACTAATACTCAGAACATCACTGAACTGGGATAGCTTTTGTTTTGTGACATGGAGCTGGAAACAGCCATTAGAGGATGGGTAACCCATGACCATGACACCAACACACCACATCCACCTGCCTGGACTGTTAACTCATGGCAGTTTGGAGTCATGGATTCCTGAATCCAAATTCTGAGCATACTATACTCAGAATGTGAGTGTGTATGTGTGCCTCATAAGAAATTAATATTCATCAGACTAGGCCGTATACAGTATATACAGTACATTGTCAACATTATATACTAGTCTAAGATGAATAGAATAACACTGAGTATCAATTAAATACCGGCAAACTGGTGACAGCACCCGAGGCTCATCAATGCCTGCTGAGACCAAAGGCCAGCCCAATCCCACAGAAAAGCCAATGTAGCACAATTTGCTGAAAAAAGTCAATGCTGGCTACAACAGAAAAGTATTAGAACACCTAGTGCATCACACCGAGCACCCATGGAATGTGCTGGACAAACAATTCTGATCCATGTACATCTCACCCCGCAACTCACATTAACGAAAGGATCTTTTGCTAATGTCCCGGTGCCGGACACCACAGCACACCTTGTGAGGGCTTGTCAAGGGGCCAGAGCTGCTTCAAGAGCACAAGGGAACATACACAATATTGGGCATAATATTTAGAGCTGTAATGTTATGGCTAATCTGTGTATTTTGTGGATTCTGATATGGTTTTCTGTTTACCAAATTTATACAGCCTGGTCATTTGTTTCCGAGGCCTTTCTGACAGTCTTGCCATTCTTCATTGTCTTCTCTTACCATTTCTGTCCACCGAACTGTCATTCACTTGATGCGTTTTTTCTTAATTGCACCATTCCGAGTAAACTCTAGAGACTGTTGTTCGTGAAAATCTCAGGAGATCAGCAGATATAAAAATACTCGAAGCAGCTCTGTCTCGCACCAGCAATCATGCCATGGTCAAAATAACCAAAATATTTTTTTTCCCAATCTGATGGTTGATGTGAACATTACCAGAAGCTGCTAGCTTATATATAAGATATATCTGCATGATTGTATGCCTTGCACCACTCCCACAAGGTTGACCGATTAGCATTTTTTTACTGAATTGCATGAAAGAACAGGTGCACAGGTGTTCCTAAAAAGTACTTGATGATTTATATTTGTATGTGCAAATGAATGTATGTATGTAAGTACAGCCAGTGTACATGATAAACTCAGATTCGATGTGGGCTTTTCCTTTTGTTGCCCATCCACCTCAAGGTTAGATTTTTTGTTGTGAAATCCAGGTTATTCTTGGTGGACTACGTTTATTTTTTGTCTTACCCTATGCCAGAATGCAAAGCTGAAACCTGGAGCCACTAGACGGCAGTATGTTTTAGTAAGCGTAGTTGGAGCCTATAAAAGGAGGCCCACGAGATCTCCTTCATGGGTTGGTGCTCTTGGATGTTACTTTGTTGTAGCTTTTGGCAATTCTTTCTTGGCAATTTGTTGATGCATCGGTTCTCCCTCTCACGAAACAAGAAGTTTCGGGTTTACTGTTATGTTTGGTTTTGGATTGTGTTTATACTTATCTTTATATTCCAATGTGTTGTTTTTATATTTATTATGAAAATATGTTAATTTATTCAAGGACTGTGTGGCCTCTCATTTTTGTCACATGATATTGAGGCAGGTTGTGACATTGTGCATACTAAGAGGCTTTTCTGCTCATCACAGTTGTAAAGAATGCTTATAAGATTTTACTATACCCTTCCTGGCAGCTCAAACCAATCTGGCCATCTCATCTGACCTCAAATCAGCCATTCTGTCAGCTACATCAATACCACAATCAAAGTCAAAGAGGTTACATTTTCTTATGTTTGATGTAAACGTTAACTAAAGCTCTTGACCT
>JAQMYK010000015.1:11790129-11807100 GCA_030014345.1 Clarias buthupogon
GACTTTTAACGAGTACAAGTACTTTAGAAAATGTGGTATCGAGGCCGATACCCGATACCGGTATCGGTGCATCCCTAGTGGATACCTGACCATCACACCCATTTGTCGCAAACATTAACCACAAAGAGATACAGTTATACAGTATGTCTTTGTAGGCTGTACATATTTCATGTATTACAATTTCTCTTCATTGAAGCTGAAATCCTAAAGACACAGTCTGCAAGGTTAGAAAGGAGTAGCTTGAGTGACCTGCAAAAAGGCCTGACCTCAAACCCACTGAACACCTCTGTGATAATCTTGAGTACCAACTGCAGGCCAGGTCTCCTTGCCCGACATCTAAAGGTCTCATAGATGAATGAGCACATCCCCAAAGCCACACTCCAAAATTCAGTGGAATGCCAATCCAGAAGTGTAGAGGTTATTAAAAGAAGTTAAGCAAGAACATAAGTGTGTCAGGTATCCAGAAACCTTTGGCAATATAGTGTAGCCTGCTTTGTTAATAAGCCAACATAATTAGTATGAAGTAGTAATATGCATAAATCAACCAACCAATTTTCACAGTAGTGCATTGTTTAACTTGTGTTTAACTAGTTACTGATGAGCAATATACATCTACTCATCAGAACTAAAAATAAATTTCTGGACGCTGCACACACGAGAGACAAAAGTAGTGGTTGCTACATGCACGTAAGACAAACTCCAAATAGCATGAGCAACTTGTCACTTGCTAGTGTGAATGTAGGGTTAGCAATATTTTTTTTTTTGCATGTGGTTTCAATTTCAATGTGATTTGTGCAAGCTATCATTTGCTATGAATTACTGTACCGTGTATAGACATTAATAAAATGAACATGGACGAAAATGTGTTTCGTTCTTAACCTGCCAAACACGTGTACATGTAAAGCAAATCTTGAATCTATAGATATGCATCATGGTTACCCATTATGTGCCAATTGTGACGGGCTTGTAACTGAAACAACGGAAAACCGTTCACCCGATTATTGTGATGAGATCACAAGCTCAAATCATGTAACAGCCAAATGTTGCTAGGAGTCTAGGAAACAGATTGGTCATTTTCTCAGGCGGGAGGGTTGTCATACTTGCACTCGTACATCAAGCATCGCGACTACGACAACACATGAGTGCATTCCTTTATTTAATAGTCTTATGTTCTATTACGAACATACAACTGATTCTAGTTAAAATGAACCACAGTTACACAGATCGTATTATGAAAGACCTGGCAAGTCTATTGCAAAGAGATTTGACTGTACAAATCTACAAATCCGGAATATGTAGTCTGACTACCTTGCAGGACATTTCAACATGATTATGGTTATTACTGGGATGATTATTTTCAGGATGAATGGGGTTGCATAAGACTTGGCAAAGTCTGGCAACTGCTCTGCTCAGTACACTTAAAAAGCACCTCTGTGTGCTCTACTGTCCAATCACAATCACAGGACAGCTGTCCAATTACAAAAACTCAAACTAAATCAAACCCAGCCTTTTTTATGTTAAAGCATAGCACGAACCCTTGAATAAATCTTTATATGAATCTAAAAATATATTCATTGCTGAATTCTTGAATAAATATACAAATAATTTTTTTTATAAATTACTAAAGCCCCCCCATCAACATGGCTTGGAATGTTTAAAAATATTTGTGAATGCCAAAGATGTCAAGAAATACTAATTTAGCAATGGTAGAATTGTTAAATATACATCGTGTACTATAATTTCATTATAACCGAGAGATAAACAGTCTGATCAGATCAGTGTGGGAGTATCAGAGCACATCAGTGTCTCCCTGGCAATGTAAATAACTCTTGTACAGAGCTGGTGTTAAAGAAATGTGTAGGAATGACAGAGCAGAGCCTCCACAATACTTTTGTTTTAACTCATGAGTCATGAACATTGCATAGTGTGTTGGTGTATTTCCAGCGGTACAGCAATCACAGAAAGCAAAAATAAGGTCAGAATCTGTAGTGCTGGCTTTTCAATATGCGCATGTGTAAGTAACGAGAAAAAAAAAGAACAATACTTAACTGGACAAAAATATACATTGCCTACCTTCTTGCAGTACACTGAACATGATTATCTTATTCACAGTGCAGCAACTCGGCTAATTTTTAATACCTTAACCATTTCAAGGCTAATGCTAAAATAGATTCACACCTGCTCATATACAACAAACAACTTGTAAAGATTAACAGAAGCGTTAAATAAAGCTTTTAGTGACTGAAATACTGATGGACTGATTGGTTGGTTTACTTACTTAATTATATATGAATGCATTTAACTGCAGAAATATTCTTAATCTGGTACAATCTGTCCTCCATACACTGGAGGCTTATATGGAGTTCATGGTTACATGAGTAGATTGGCTTGCACGATAGCGAACTATGACAAACTTGACATTTCAGTTTGGCATATACTGTATTTACATACATCTTTTATATTCAACACATGCCCAAGCCCTATAAAGGTTCATTTCACACCATTAATATGATAAGCGAGTCATCTGACAAACTTAAAAAGCTTACCACTTCCACCTACATAAGCTTTTAACATACTTGAATATGCGGATGATGCTTTAATGCATTTTTAGATAATTCTGAATTTTATAATAAGCACTATTTAACTAAAATAGGAAAAGGCATACCAAGAAAACAGAACTGATCAGTATAATCTGCATGAACAGAAGTTCACAGGAACTGTAGCATCATGTTAATTTAACATCATTAAATCCATTAGTAAGAGACAACAAATGGACTGATAGTGACATCAATACTTACATCAACATGATCCTTGCAAAACTCTAAGCCAATATCCCCCAGTACTTTCTTTACATTTTTCCTGGCCCTCCGCAAACTGCCAAGGTTGTTAACTGGGAGTTGGAACATGCTGCCCACCTACAAAATGAAACACACAACAGATTAAAACATTAAAATGCATGTTTAAAACTGTCACATTCTGCAAGTAAAAAAAAAAAAAAAAAAAAAAAAAAAAACATTACGATATTGCACCAGAATAGTACCAACCCTAAAACATGACCTTCAGAATTTTTTGCCTAAAAGCTGTGACTATGAAGTTCCGTGACTACAATCACATTGCATCTCATATTCAAGCTTTTACAGGTCCACAAATAAGAGTGTAGTGCATCTTTTGCCTGTATAGTATCTTTTGCCTGTATTAAAACAACTTAGAGTGCAATTATTGTGATATACAAAAACACTGAAGAGTATTTGCAAATTAAACTTTCTAACAAAACGCAACTATTTTGTTTGGATATTTGTAAGAACCTCAGACTCCAACGAAGTCAAATATACACCACATATTCCAAACTCTGATTAGCCAGCAGACACACAAAAATTGATTGCTGTAACCGACACAGTTTGTTATTAATGACTGAATAATTGTCTTGTTTTATTCTCACTGACAGAAACTGAGGTTGTGCACATGGGAAGGCATAAAAAGGGACACTAAAATGCTTATTCACCAGAAAATGTCATAGTACCAAAGAAGCTGACAAATTCAAATTATGAAGATGTAAATATACCGCATGCTCAAGTGTCAATGTGATGTCTATACCTTTCCGCCAGTCTGATCTTCTAAAACTTTAAAACCTATAATGACATATTGCTTTTCTGATAGCAGTGGTCTCAGGATATCACCCGATCTACAGGACACAAGGGCTCATTGAATAACTAAATGAGTATGAAAATGTTGTAAATGATATGCTACGACCTTCAACAGGTCATAGCATAATACCAGATCTCAACACCTATGGCAGATTTTGGATCAACACGTTATGACAGCGTTCTCCACCACTATTTCATCACCATCATCATCAAAATTCTACCTGAGAAAATATGTGACCAGTACAGTCCTAGAGTCTTGTACAATCAAACAGCACTTAATCTGTTCTCGCCCTCAGCTTGGTTTTTTCCATTAACTAGTTCCTGTGTCCGTATTAAGGTTAGTTTGTTTATTGTTGACATTTGCAATACTGCTATTATAAAGCATGTGTATCATAACAAAACAATTTATTCTGTTAGCATTCTGACCTCTTAGAGTTCCTAGGTTAGCATTTTGTAAGTAACTAGAGACACAAAAATAATAGATGAAATAATTGTTTAGCACTGAACACAAGTCCTTTATAACCAAGCTATTCAAATGCTTCAGAGGCAAGAAAACTAGTTTGTAGTTGAAACAGTGAGGTGTAGATTTCACCTCCATCTCATAAACTTGGTCACACAACTGATAAAAGACTTTGATTCCATGTACTAATTCTCTGAAAATACCGGATTTAGCGGTTTACTCCTATATCGACCTGGTCTTTCACCAAAAACGGCATTTCTATAGTGAGAGTAAAAATATACAAAGGGCAATGTTCATGCACTTGAACAAATTCTTTGGGTGAAACCCAGTGACAGCGCTGGATGCTCCACTGACCAGCACCTCAATATCACTGCACTGACTTCAAGCCCGGCTCTGTATCTCAAAAAGAAAAAAAGGAAAAGAGAAAAAAAAGCTTCCTCTTCACTCTAGCTTTTCCTCATCCACCCATCCAAAGAAGATGGCGCTAGAGATCAGCTCTGCCCTGCATGTTATATAAGCCTCTCCCCACTCTGCCTGCCCCTTTTCCGCTCTCTTTTTGTGCTGCCTCCTGAACTGCAATCACAGAATGGCGCCTCCTATTGAGGCAGCGGCTCCAACATGGTGCAAATGTCTGCAGTGGATTTTGGGTGGGGGTTATTTTCAGCCTGACCATCTTAGCGCAGGTGATCCGGAAAAATGTTATCCTACTTATATAGCTGATCTGGATTGGGAAAAACATTTCCTATATATTAAACTAACGGGCATGCATACGTACATATAGATAGTCATAGACACCCAAAAGTTTTGTTCACCTTGGTCACTTCTGATTGAAGACACTTAAACCTTTTCTACATCTCTTTCACACATAGTGCTAGAAAGCCTCCATATTTCCTTCCAGATCTGTAAACCAAATTGAAAGAGCAAACTTATAAAGTAAACTTGTGCATCAGCTTAAACCAAAAGTAGATATCCATTTTATTAAATCATTTGTTTTAAAATGCTCAACTTTTGGCCAGAATCATACTTTTTGATCAAACTTAGAGATCCTCCATATAGCACATACATATGTATGTATGTATGTATGTGGCATGCAGATCAATATACAAATGACCCAGATTAGAGATTTATACACTCCTGACATGTCATGAACCCCCTCAAGGGGTGAAATAAAGCATGTCTCAAAATAACCATATTATTAAGGAAGTGTTCATCCAAGTGCCTTGTGTTGTGACAGTAAATTAGTCATGCATCTATCACAGGACAAGAAGTTATTAATTAATAGTAGATTTGTGTAGAAGTGCAGAGATGACAGCAGGTGTCTAAATAATCACATGTCTCTACCTGGTGTTTATGTTGGACTATACGTGCTAGTATTATTATCTTTGGTTTTATTACTATTGTAGATCCTGCTGACAAAACAGTGACAGAAAACTGTCTCTAGACCAACCGGCTAGCTCCGTTAGCTTATGATTCTCGAGCCTTCCTCCCTGTGCTTGTTATATAGATGTCCGTTTCTCACCCGGCTAGGACAGACTTCTATCTTGTCGACTAGCTAAAACAGAAGTGTAAATATAAGTATGACCGTGGTTTAGCTAACTATTCCGGTCATTTGTGTCAGTTAAAGCGGCGCTTTATCCACCCTAGCTCGAGAGACTGGCAGGATTCTTGCCGTTTGCTAGCTAGCTAGTAACTCCTGTAATTGTGGCTAACGTTAGCTAGCAGCCTCGTCGCCGGGGTTTTCTTGACTGAAATAATTTTTATTGGTTAGCCGCGTAGCTTCCTAGACATTACAAAGCAGCCCGGTAAGTATCTACCCCGACTTTGACAGCACACACACTTTTACCTGACTCGGACACGGCTTCCCGCTGAGGTTAGTCCCCCCCCTCACACAGGACAATTGCTGTGAGACAAAGCACGCGCGGCGCTCTCGCGGTGCTGTCCCTCCTCCTGCAGCCTGCAGCCGGCTCTCCGCACTAAGCGATGCCGAGGCGGACACACCACACCGAAAGAGGGAGCTCGACTCCTGCCACTATCCGACCCCGGAGCTGTCTGCCTCTGCTCGTTCGGCTGGCGGGGATTTGCTGCAACTCATCTAGAAAACCTGAAACTAAAGCGGCGACGGAAAACTTTGCCGATGAACATAAAAGCACGCCTATCACGATCCCGTCTGCATCAACCTAAATTACAGTGATAATTACCGACACTTAGCGCGTTCGCAGCATTTCCTTTTAACAATGCATCCCTATCCTTAACATGTTCCGTTCAAAATGGCGTGTGAAAGAGGGCGGAAGTGACATATGTGTTTGATTATGATAGAAGAGGGGGGAAAAATCAGGATGACGGCAGGGAGTCGAAGTCCTCGAGCACTCATTTTAATCATCACTTTACCTGTTCACGAGTGCCCTCTTTAGCTTACCTGGAATTCGGAGACTTCAAAAAGCCGGTCGTCTTCGCGCCGGGTATTTTTTTTTTCCCCGTGATATCGCAGTAAACAACCCCCCGTGTGTAATAGCAGACAAAATGTCCATAGGGGGCGCCATTGGGTACGAGCTGATTGGACAAAGTTGGATGCGTCAATTCTGCATTGGGTATCTACCCCCGCTGAGAGTCGGATGTATACAGTGCCTCAGTACTCAGTTCAGGTGGTGGCGCTGTGCTGCTTTTCTGCGCGCAAGTTGCCGGGACTACTTTTAGACGTGAGATGCTGGGGTATCAGACCTATAAATCAACTGGGATGCCCCAAGTTACCCAAGTAATGATGTGTGCAGAACAACTTTGCCTTAAATGGTTAATACATGCTTCATGATATAATGTCATCAGTGCAGAACACTAGGGGGAATATGATATGATGATATATATATATAAAATGAGAGAGTCGGATTAGCAATTTTTGGAAATGTTGTGGGAGTTTATACAGTAGAATGAAACAGCCTGAATATGCGCTTAACCTAACTCACAGCTGCACAGTGACAGCGACAAGAAATAGTAATTAAGACCTTATGACACTAGTTTATTCAAATAAGTTTAAAAGATAATGGAAATTACCCTCCTACTGTTTTATAGCAATTTGATATTCAGGCAGGAACGTCTTGGTTTCTTGATCACTGCACCCACAAACCTCACATGACTCAAATCATTAAAATAATAAAATAATTAAATATTGAACATACATGACATTTGTGAATGCTGAATATAAACAACATGGCATGTTTATGTTTCCTTCTTTATTTTGGTGACTAACACTTTATATTGTTCATAAATCTTAGAAAATTTGTAATTGTCTACCAAATGACCAATCCAGTAACGGTAATAAAATGAAATGAAACGATTAAAATATAAAAATGTGCTAACGTGTGCAACCGTATGCTCGCTGGGGCATAAAGATAAACAAACACTTTCCATTACGAGAGAAACAAGATACTCTACTGTTTTTTTTTTTTTGGAAATTCTTTTATTTATTAGCAACATCGTGTATTTCAGCATTCTTCTCACTTTTTCAATTCTTGTGACTCAGGGTCTTACAACAAAACGTGTTAATCACAAAAAATATCCTCACAAAAAAGTTTTTTTTTTTTTTTTACTTTCAATAAATGATACAATTTCTTGAAAAATTCATGCAAATTTGGTCTTGATATCCATTCTGAGACTTCTGAGTGTTATGGGGTGCAGGTCTTCTTAGCAGCACTGTGCAGGCTACGCAAGTAAACAAAAACATATCTATAAACTGTGGCAGGTTATGTGTTCAGGAAAGAAACCTTTGTTTAAAAAAAAAAAAATTACTTCCTACCAGATTGTAATTTGCAGTGCCAGCTACAGTTTGCAAACATGAAATCTTTAATTACACTAGAACCATTAGGCAGCAGGTGAGTGTAGTGTGGTATGAACTTGCCACATCACACAGTGGGTCACAAAGCCAGTGACTGAATCACGTTGTAGCAAAAAGTGTAAGCAGTCCTTTCAGGAAAGAGACTATTTCATTACCCCCCAGCTTGGACTCTCCATAAACACGGTCCACAAATGAGATTGGAACCTGCAGAATAAAATAGCAGACATAACAGCATTCATGTTAACAAGAGCACTGTGTGCACAGACAGCCAGAATGAAGAAAACCTTGCTTTGCCAAGGTCGATGTGGAAGAACTTTTGGAATTGAATGTTTAAAAAGCATCTATGAACGTCATGGTCAGGGGTCCACATACTTTTGTGCATCTGATTTAGCTAATCCGAATTAACAGAAAATGAGCAGAAAATGTTAAAATGTGCAGGACAGGGGGTCGTCTAAGATCAGGGTCCAGGACCAGTGATCAGACTTTGTAGTTTCTTGGTCACATGACAAAAACAAACAAACAAATAAAACAGCATGTCTAGTGAAAGAAAAATTATTTCTAGCTAATATCTGTACTAGCTTGTTTCTTACCATAACCAATACACTTAAACCTAACTATAAAGTTAAAAAGCAAAAAATTTTTATCCTTGGCAAACAGTCACGATCCAAGATGAATAATGCACCATCGGACATGCGGTTATTGGTAAAGTGCATCACTTCACCATATTTTCCTACAACAGCATGTCCTGGCGTGTTTCATTTCTTATTTAGATGTTTGCTATAATAGAAATTGCTGTAGCAATCATTATCCTCTTCAGTAAATGAATAGTGATATTTTGAATGTCCATTCAAATTTATTAAGTCTCAGTACCGTGCTTTATTCAGGAAACTAGTCATGCATTATAGTAATGTAAACAAGAGTTAGTATTTTAACTATAAAATTGTATATTATATAAAATTGCTTCCTTTTTATACTTTAAATTTTCATCATATGACAAGTCACCTCTCCGATGGTGTACCCTAGCTGTCGAGCACGAACAATCATCTCCATCTGGAAAACATAGCCCTTAGACACACAATGCTTCACCAGGTGCTCCAGTACATCTTTCTTATAGAGCCTGGGAAAGTAAAAGAAATAGGATGAGCAACAGTGCGTCATTGCTGTTCACATAGCAATAAGTTATTTAAATGTAAACTCACTACAAGCGTTCAAAAGATGATGGCTTGAAGATCAAGAAGGAAAACAGTCGTGAAAAAAATGCCTCATACCTAAAGCTCCCTGTCAGATCTGATGCTCCAGGTCGCAGCAGGACTTGTGTGATGAAATTCGCCCCTCGGCTACAGAAAGACATTAGATTAGCGCATAGGAAATAGAGTAATAAAACATCAGGTTGGTTATATAGCACTTTAGTTCTATGGCCTTCCTACAAACAATTAAATTGTAAACAAGCATTAATCACTAGCAACAGAGTCATATTACAGATATTTACAGAAGGTCATATTTAGTTTTTTTTCACTTGGGACATTTTTTAAAAATATATTTACACAAGTTATGTATAAACGATAAGAGAAAAAAAATTTGAGTAATGTACAAGGGTAAGTCAAAAATGATCCACACTGTCTTTTCAGCTTTCAGTTCAAGGCTACTGTCTCCCCAGTCACTGCTGTGCAGGTGTGAACATATTACTACGTATTAGCAGTTCATTTGTAACTGCGGTGTGAGCATAAATTGATTCCTTACTTGTGATTTGCATGAAAGAAGTGCAGCCTGCAGCAATTTGTTTTTTGTGGTCTGAGGGTGTACCTGGTGCTCAAACAACTCACAGAAGTGCATAAATAAAAGTGTTTGGATATCTGCAAACACATTTTTGACCAATACCCTAAGGAAAGTGTAAACCTGTCCCCTAAAAGCAGCCCTACAAGGATGAAGATTCACTTCTGATGAAGAAGTGAAGACAGCGGTGCATTTGTGGCTCACGGCTCAGGATAAAAAAAAAATTTAATGAGCGGGGAATAAGAAAGCTTGTTGACAGATGGACAACATGTATTGAAAAGTGTATTATATGCAAAGTGTATTGAAAAGCAAAGTAATTATATAAAAAATTATAAATATGTGTTTTTTCTCAAAGTTAATCAAAATTAATTCTACAGCCAGAGTGCGGATAATTTTTGACTCCCCAAGTAAAATTGTAAAAGAAGCCTTACATTTATTTTCTACATACAAAGTTTTTAAAAAGTTTAATGTAAAAACTAAAACTCGAAAGCTTTTGCATAAGTCACAGCTTTTGCATAAGTGTACAAAGATTGACAAACATAAAGCACCTAAACCAATGAATGTTGTATGTATGTACTGTAGCTGTTCATCTAACTGTTCCACTATGGACAAAACTACTTAATTGCAATTTATTTATTACAATTTCACAAAGGATGACTTTTCAACACTTTAATTCGAACTCCAAATGACTTGGGTATACTACTAAAAAAATTATAATAATTCATCTAAAAACTATTTAAGGCATACTGTAGAAAGAGAGCAGCGCAAGTCACCTAATGAGCTTTCGGCGCAGGTCCCATCCATAAACACCTCCGTCTCCTTTATACCTCGTTCCAGACACTAGGTCATACCCACATTCTTTCTGTTTTCTAAACACCGAGCACATATCAGTTTGATAAACGGCCTGGGCAGTGTGACATTACATGTTCATTTAATAAAGAGACAGTCTTATACAACCATATAACTTAGGACTTACTCAATAAATTCTGGAATAAATTTTGGCTGGAAAAAAAAAAAAAAAAAAAAAAAAGTATGAAACATCTGTGTAAGACCGTGTAATCCAGTGAACTCAGAAACAGACTTAAAATCCTAAGTAAAAGAAAAAGAAAAACGAAAGCCTTACATGATGAGACAGATCAGCGTCCATAATGATGATGAAGTTTCCAGTAGCATGCTTAATGCCGTGGATGTACGCAGTCCCTGAAAAGCAATTAAAACCCCATTATACAGTTTACACACTTGCATATAATGACTTTGCAATCCATAGCTACTAATAGGACGAAACCAGTGTGTGGCTGAGTAGATAAAGGTTGCCTTGCACTTCCATGGTTGGCAGTTTGAATCTTGCCTCCTTGTGTGGAGTTTAGGTTTCATCTAGGGACTCCATCCCCCCACCCAGTCCAAAGGTAGTTTCCAAATTGCACACAATATATGTGCACTTGTGCTCTGTGATGGGTTGGCACAGCACTCCAGCCCCCATTCCCGGAGATCCAATCAGCCAATAGCATGGCAGCATTTACGCATGTAGACACGGTCAAGATGATCTGATGAAGGTCAAACTGAGCATCACAATGGAGAAGAAAACTGATTTAAGTGACTTTGGACATGGTGTGGTTGTTGGTGCCAGACAGGCTTGTCTGGGTATTTCTAAAACTGTTGATCAACCATGTCTAGAGGTTACAGAGAACGATCTGAGGAACAGAAAATATCCATTTCTCTGGGCAAAAAATGCCATGAGGTCAGAGGAGAATGGCCAGACTGGTTCGAGCTGATAGAGTAAAAAAAAAATCTCGTTTCAACCAAGGTATGCCGAAGAGCATCTCTGAACGCACAATACATTGAACCTTGAAGCAAGAAGCAACAGCAGAAGACCACACCAGGTGCAAGTCCTGTCAGCTAAGAACAGGAAACGGAGGCTACAATTTGCATGGGCTCACCAAATTATTGCACAATAGAAGATTGGAAAAACTTTGTCAGGTCTGATGAGTCTCAAGATCAGCTGCGATGTTCAGATGGAAGGGTCGGAAATTGGCATAAATAAAAAAATAAAAGCATGGATCCATTCTGCCTTGTATCAATGGTTCAAGCCTGTAGTGGTGATGTAATGGTGTGGGGGATATTTTCTTGGCACACATTCGAGGCTGTAGTACCAACTGATCACTGTTTAAATGCCACGGCCAACATGAGTACTGTTGTTGACCACGTCCATCCCTTTATGCCCACACAATAACTTCATGTCACAAAGCTAAAATAATCTCAAACTGGTTTCTTGAACATGACAATGACATGACCGTTCTCTGTACTCAAATGACCTCCCCAGTCACAACATGTGAATATGAGCAGTAAACAAAGTAAACCATTTTAACTTTAAAGGAGGTTATGATGCATGTATGAATATTTGTTTGCACGATAATGCAAAATATACAACACTTATCATATTTATCTGGCTGGCTTCATCTAAGCATCCAGGTCAAAAACTGCATTATTCCAAGTGTTACATGATAATGAAAGTCAAATACAGCACAAGTGTCACCTTTAGCGGGTAGTAGAATGGCATGGTGTGTAACGCCAGAATACATTTATTCTTTCATTCATTTCCATACTGTACCTCTTATCCTTAAGAGTCTTTTAGAATGGGGAGTCACTAATGATGACGGAAGGAATTATTTAATGTTGTTTTTGAGAAAGGCTAGGCTGAAATATCAGCTTTAAAGGACAGGGAAGCTGAGGAGAGTGAGATCTACAGTATAGGTGGCAGTGATGAAACCTACAGAAATCCAACTAGATGCTGAGTGGTACTTAAAGGGAAAAGTTAGAGAACAATAAAAATGTGTGGACTCCAGGACACAGAACAAGTCAAGATTTTGGGGAAGGGAAGGATACCGTAGATGTTTTAAGGAAGATCGGTCAACAAAGAAGATAAAGAAGAACATATAGTGGTTCCTCGGCATACAAACATCCCACATCACAATATTTAATAACTTAAATTTTGCAAGAAAGAATGATTGGGGGGAACCCAAGTACCCAGTGGAAACCCAAACACACAGATCGGATAAGGCAACCACGCTTATCACTAAACCGTCACCAAAAGCAAACCTCCAGTCCCTGAATCATTTGAATCTGGTCTCCGGTCTGTGTGTTTGGGTTTCCACTGGGTAATAAACGGATTTTTTGTTTGTTTGTGCACACTCACCTAAACCCAGTTTCTTTGCTCTTGGTCTCAAGACCTGGGGGGGAAAAAAACAGAAAAGAAACAATGATTTGTTTGGCACAATCGTGCAACAGTATGTATGAGTGTATAGCAAAGTACCACTGTACAATATTAACTTTGACTTACAATCTTATCCTCTCCGTAAATCTTCTGTAGCTGCTCCGCAATCTGCAATGTCCCATCAGGGCTTCCGTCGTCGATCACAATAATCTCGTAGTTGTAGCCGCTATACACAGTGATCCAGTGTTAGTTAGTTAGCACGCTATAACATTACTTTTAAATCCAATTCATAATCATATTATGACATTTAAAAATAAGTGTATATGTATCCTGTACATCTTGGTTAATTTAACGCTTCTTTTTTCACCACAAGCTCAGTGACAGATCATCATTAACTAACTGCCAAGCAGAAGCTTTATGCTCAATACCAAATCGCGCCGCGTTATCTGCACATGTTCACTCCGTAGGGTGTTAAACTAGTGATTACACACCCTATATAGTGCACTATATATTCACTTAGGAACCATTTGGTGTTCAACCAAAATTACAATAAACAGCTCCGGAGCTTCGAGAACCGGAGTAATTCGTTCACCTTTCGCCAAAATATTTCACCAGAAGCCACACGATGAGGGGTAAATTCTCCCGCTCGTTGTATGTCGGCAACAGCACTGAATATTTGTCAGTCTCTCCCTGGGTCTTCTTATTGCTCTTGCGACTAGCCATGTTGGACAACTTTAACTACCGGATGTTTCCGTCAGACCACGGCGTCATGACGTCATTTCTGCCTGTGTGTGCAGAAGCCGAAGGGGGCGGAGCCTGGCGGCCATATTGGATAACTCAGTACAACTCAAAGCTTCACTGTTTACAGATTACAGATGTCATTTTTCAGAAAAAAAAAATGCCTCAAATAAAACGTACATCACGTTCTGTGGAAAGGTTTAGGCTTGTTTAACTTATTATTTATGTATTTATTTATTCATTAATTTTAATGAGTTAATTGCTGACTATTTAGAAATAAAGTTAATTAACTATTTAACTATATGTACATTTGGGGCAGCACTGTGGCGTAGTAGCACTGTCACATTGCTCCTCCAGGGTTGAGGGTTCGAATCCCCCTTCAAGTCTGTGTGCATGGAGTTTGCATGTTCTCCCCATCCTTAGTTGGTTTCCTCCTGGTGTTTCAGTTTTCTCCTATAGTCCAAAAACATGCAGATTAGGTTAGTTGGAGTCCCCAAATTTCCCCTAGTGTGTGTCTGTTTGTGTGTGTGTGTGTGCCCTGCGATGGATTGGTACCACCAGTCCAGGGTATACCCCGCCTTGTGCCCAAAGTCTTCTGGGATAGGCTCCAAGCCCCCGTTGTACAGGATAAGCATTATAGAAGCTAAATGAATGAATATGTACAGCTGAATTCGTAAACTTTATTTTTTAAATCATTTGTAATATTATTTCATGTTGAAAGCCAGGGTTTGATTCTCACCCAGTGCCCAAACCCTGACACTGGAGGCATGGTTATGATCTGGGGTTGCTTCAGTTGGTCAGATCTAGGCTCAGCAACACTATGCAGCAATAAAATAAAGTTAGCTGACTACCTGAATGTACTGACATCAATGATTTTTTTTGTCCCCTGGGATGGCACAGGCATATTACAGGACCACAATGCCAAAATTTATGAGGCTGGAAATGTGAAAGAGTTGGTTATGAGAACAAAAATCTTTTTTCACGGGTTAATTAACCACCACAGAGTCTTGACAGTAACTACTCTGATGCACTGGAGAAGAGTTTTAGGAGCGTTTTGACTAACTTACCATCAGTGCAAGAAATGTACCACAAAATAATGCGACTCTGGATTAAAATAAACGTTGTGACATTGCAAAGCCACAGCAAAAGCATGGCATAACAATGTGCGATGTAATTATTTTTGGTCAGTTAGTTATATATACACGCTCATACACTTACACAAGAATAAATTGATGAAGTTTAACCATTTTTATGAGCAACTAATTAAAAACAACAACCCACCATCCAAATGAACTTAGATTGATCAGAGTACCCAAGTTCCATAGAATAGAACTCAAAAGTGTGTCCCCGGGTTTTGTGTCAACAAATATGACTTGATTTTAAATGTAGCACAAATTCTTCCACACCAACATTGGAAAACCATGTTTTTATGTCCTTCACTTTGTGGGCTCCATAGTACCGACATTACAAAGACTCTATACAATTGTATACTTCTTATACTAATTTTTGTGGCAACACTTTGGGAAAGACCAAAATACTTGTATGCTTTTGATGGTCAAGAACCCACAAACTTTTGGTTTCATAGTATATAAGCATTACCCATACGCATTTGCTAAATGCCTATTTTTTCCCTCTCTAACAGTCGCTTATTTATAATCAGCAGAACATATTCAATTTCTTTTTTTTCCCACCCATCCGTAGTTACCTACTGAATTATTACCATCTCGGTAATGACTAAATTCAAAAGCACTCTCTGAATAATCACCCACACTATCAGTGTGCTTTAGAAAGGTTCAGATTACCTCTTTACCAAACACGCTAAATAAAATAAATAATGTACTATTTAGTCATTTAAAAATTATTGTCTTGTATATTTTTTATACTATCAGTTTTTCAATGTCATAGTAGAAATATTTTTATTATTTAAAATATAGTTTTGTTTCATACACAGTGATTTATTTACGCTCATTTCTACACACATACTGTATATACACATACACTTTAAAGGTAGGACAGACTTAAGATAGAAAAAATACTATTTATACAGTAATATGACAGTAGAAGAATATACATAGTGTTAACTGTCTAAAAGAATTTTACAAAGCATCAATTATAACAGACCTTATGCAGATCAGTAAGACATAAAAAAAATTATCACAGTTTTGTTTCATGATTATTTCATACAATTTGGTTTAGTTTAAAAATTAATTTGTGGCTGTTAAAATCAGGTTACGCAAACAGGTGGTAGTGTTAATATGCCTTCAACAACATATGAGAAAAATACAGACACACACTGTAGTGCATAAATACAACATAATAAACCACAGCATGGGTAAAATACCAGCCGAAAAACATTCTCAGTGCGATATTGGCATTTCTGTAGTAAATTCAACATATGACAAAAAAGTCCAGTGAGTCCTGCTCAGTAATGTTTGTCTTGTGATCCAGGGCACGGGTTATGTCCAAAAAGATTGATGAGAGAAAGGAAAATATTCTATTAAACAGGCATAAAATGCCTGCATATGGAACAAATGATGATCAAAAATTACAAAGAACTCATTAAAAAAATAGGAGCCAGTGTGAGTGGTCAGGCATTGAGGAAGTTCCTGAGCCAACAAACAGGTTTATAAATATGATAAATCATGTCCTTGGCATGTATAAACCATTTGAATATGACTTCCTGAAGTGCCTCTATAATATCTGGTCCGAGTTGCTCTCTAGCGGTAACTGCTTAGTCCTTACGTTTGGATCAAGGCTGGTATCCATAGTATGGATCCTCTGAAAAAGAAAAAGGTAAAGCCAGGTAATAAATAACAATAATATTTACAAATAGGCATATACAGATGTTTGATGATGTCCATAACAGGAGCAAAATCTCTATATACCTGCAGGTGGAGGGCCTCCGCGATGACACCCACTGCTGCTGTCACACAAACCAGGGGGGCCAAGCTCACCAGGCTGTCCTGCAGCTCCAGAAATTCCAGGGATACCTGATTTACCATCTACACCTCGAGGGCCTGGGTTCCCCATCTTGCTTTCACCTGGAGGTCCTGGTAAAACCCAAGCCAAGGCCAATATAAGTATGGACTATGTCACATCACATTAAGCACTGAATCTCGAGCAGCACGGATCTGTGGCAAAACCGCAGCGGGGTCAATGCCATATTAAAAACTCTTTACAGTTAAACCTTGATTCCTGATACCTTGAAACCTTGATAAACCTGATTCCACAACCCAAAATATTCATTTAAAAATAATTAATACAAAATCTAAAGTTAAAATAAAACAAATGTCACATTACATTAATCACTGAATCTCTC
>JAQMYK010000015.1:11927208-11939424 GCA_030014345.1 Clarias buthupogon
CCCCCCCCCCCCCCCCCCCCCCCCCCCCCGCGAGGACAAGACAATCCCCAGTCCACTTCATGCAAACTGGGAAAAAAAATTCCCAGTACGGAAAGTCGACTAGAATTACTTTAATTGAAATATTTTAGCAGATTTTGTCCACTATAAACTAGAACTACCACTATATACTAGTACTGATATTGTAACTGCAGTGTTGGTCTAGTCATGCATTATACATACTGTTCTGGGAACCAGTTAGTGATGGTTTATACAGCACACATATACACGCTGGAATGTCATCATACTACAGTATATAGCTGAAGTGACCCAGAATTACTTGTGAAAACAGAAGAGGTGCCAGCCTGTCAGACAGAGTTAGTTATGCCTATCTCACACAGATAAACACTCATCATCCCTCTCTCTGTCTGTCTCTCTCTTTCCCTCTCTCTCTGTCACACATACTGTAATTACACACACTTTCTTTTTCTTTATGTTTTTCTCCTGTGCAAATTCACTTTCCAATCTATTATTTTAAACATTTTACACGTTATGTTATCACTGGATTGTTAAAATACTACCATACTTGCCTATATGGTATATTATTATTATATCACTTATACATTACAGACATTTTCATTCTTAGTATTCTCCAGGTCCAGAGACTTTTCTCTCCAAAAACATCCTGGCAGGTGAATTGGGTATACTAAACTTATCCTGAATGTACATGTGTCTGCATTTCATCTGCCTATTTTTACCTCATGTGAAGCTCCAGGGCGGCACAGTGGTGTAGTGGTTAGCACTGTCGCCTTGTACCGCCAGGGTCTGGGTTCGATTCCCGTCTCTGTGCGCATGGAGTTTGCATGTTCTCCCTGTGGCTGGTGGTTTTCTCCGGGTACTCAAATTTACTTGAACAGTCCAAAGACATGTAGGTTAGGTTATTCAAAGCAGTTATTCAGGATACAAGAATGAAATGATCTCATTGATAGATGCAGCTTCCTTTCTTTGCTTTGATCTTTTTAGGGGACGCCTCGCCCTCTGGCTGTAAATGAATGTGCACAGCATCTGAGTAACCAGTTGAGGAGACTCAAACGCCATCGGCACATCACCCAGCAGCAAAGGGCGGCTCTGAGACGCATCCGGCAGCTTCAGCAGGCCGTGCGTTCTGATCTTCTGATCTTTGCTTCTGTTTGGAACATTTGGAAGTAGTTATTTCGTTTTGCTTCGGTTTCCAATTACTATGTGTTCTGTTTGTACAGCCGGATGTGACCATTGTACAAAGAGAGAGAAACAGAGATCAGATGGTCACCTGGACCGGACCTGGTTTTGCTCGGGTTAAAGACGGCGCTGGACTTGTGTTTACCATCGAAAACATTCCATATGCTATGGAGTATGACATCATGATTCGCTATGAACCAGAGGTGTGTAGCATGGATTTTATACTTTCATCAACAGTCTGTGCCAAGTTGTTGTGCAGATTGGATAGTCCGCGGTCCATCGGGAGCAGCCAAAAGATTAATATTGTTGTTTTTGTTTAACTGTTTTATGTGTTATGCATTATCATCTGAGTACTACAACTGATCAGTGTTTTTATTCTTTTTTCACTCACTTACATACAGTCGACTGAGGACTGGGAGGCCATTGTGAGTGTCACATCCATGTTTTTGTCCACCAGTACTCGATGCGGGAATCTGCTCCCTACTGAGCAGCTCTACACTGTCACACTGTTGCACAACAAGAGGTAAGATAACTTTTATGTACGCATGATTGTATATTAATTGTGGGTTTTGTATATACTGTGTAATGGTGTGGAATGTCTGTGAGACAAGTTAGTTCCTGTTATCATGTATGTTATAGCAGCTATACACAGTTGTTCCTTCAACTGAATTTTTTTTTTTTTAAGTAAAAAGGGAAAGGAACCAGAAAATATTTAGCCCTATAGTCTTTACAGTGACATAAAACATAGCAATTGTTAAATAAGCATTAAACTTTAACTTATAAATAGCAAGATATTTTTCATAATAATTATTTTTCATAAAGCACACAACTTTGTTATTATAACCATTTGTTATTAAGCTTGGATTATGTAGAGGACCTGACATACACTGCCGGGCAGAAAAAAATAGTCGTTTGGATTAAAATCAGCAAAATTATGTTTAATCGCATAAATCAAGTCAATTACTGTAGGTCTATTAGGCTTTTATTGTCATTTCAACCATATACAGTTCAGTACACAATGAAACAAAACAACGTTCCTCCAGGACCAAGGTGCTACATACAACATAAAATTAACAACATAAATTAGCAAAAACTAACTAGCTAACTAACACACCTAATTAGCTGACTAGCTAATGTAGCGATTGATGTCTTTCAGCTGGCAACAATTCTTTTAACCCTAATTCATGCAGGGAGCAGCTGGTCATTTCATAATCCACCATGTCTGAAGATTGCTGAGATAACTGGAAGCATCTAGAGCATTATCAAAACATGAAAGTATAGTGGATATATGGAAAAATATGGTCGGAAAAAATTGGGAGGATTGTGAATGCTGTTTTATTAAGTATCTTTTAGACAACCATGGCACTGGGTATAGAAAAGAATCACCAAACAGTCTACTCAATTACAGTAATGCGAGTAAATGTAATTCATTACTTTCCACCTCTGGGCACAAGGCGGGGTACACCCTGGACAGGGTGCCAATCCATCACAGGGCACACACACATACTCTCACTCACACACTCATTCACACCCTATGGGCAATTTGGGAACATCAATTAACCTAACCTACAAGTCTTTGGAATGTGGGAGGAAACCGGAGTACCCGGAGGAAACCCACCAAGAACGGGGAGAACATGCAAACTCCATGCACTTCAATAATTCAATAAAAGAGAAACGCATACTCATGAACAACAGAGATTAGTTTTACAAAGAATGTCAGCCAAACTCAAACTAAGTAGTTACAAGTAACGCTTTTGTAAGGTTGCTAGATGTGTTTGTGATACTATAGATAGATTGTATCAACTCCTTTTTTTTTACTGTAGATATCATGATCATGTTGACTGTCAGTGTTTATGAAGACCAGCTTTGGTGTTGCTCTGAGAAGATCAGTTGATATTTTATCACAGCAGAGTGCTTGTGAGTGGTGTAGTGATATAGATCATCAGATCACTGATCCAGATCCAAAGCATTCTGGCAAAGCATGAAGAGCAAATTAAACTCAATGAGAGTTTTTTTTAACAACGACTGAATTAAAAACAGGACAAGGGGCCATGGTGGGGATGATTTAGGGAGAGTCAGGTGAGTTTGTGTGAATAGAATTATTCATATATAGGTATTTTAAAGTAATATAGTAATAAGAAAAAAGGAGTAATGTAATTTGACTTCTTTTTATTTAATTTAAGTATTTAATTATTTATCATTATTGTTTAAGCCAAGAACATTCCAACCACTGGGGGTGCTGTTGGTCACATAAACTCACACTTAATCTATAATATTGTAGATTTTTTAAGGTGACCTTTATGCTCCCCAAAATAGCACTATAGTTAATATGATACAGTAGTTACCATCTAATTCAATGTTAGTCCCTAGTAGCTATTCTTTCACGAATAAAACTTAATTGGGCTTCTCAAGTATTGATGAGAATGTTAGTACTAAGTGGTCAGAGTTGGTTTCAACACTCTGACATTAATCGACCTTACGCTACTGATAGACTGACCATACACTCCTGACTCCTATAGAATGTCAATCTGTGCCAGCAACACTATATAAACAACTCTGAAATGAACAAGAATGCTGTTTTTTACTTAAGCACGGGATCCGCACATCAGGCATGTAAAGCCATGCGTGAGACCTGCTTATTGCGCTATAATTTCCCCTGGTCCGGATGTGAATGGATCACTAGAGCATGGCTGCTACTGCTGTGTCCTCCTGCTGGTGTGATTCTCAGATTCGCAGAACCAATTAGCTGACAGTGGAACGCAATGCCAAAAAAAGTCTATGTGTATGCAATATACTTTGCTAGTACTAAAATGCATGAGCATATTGCACTTATTGCACTTAGAATTGTTCAGAATGTGTGGTGTGATTTTATTTAGCATATTTTCTCTCATCTCCATGACATCTTTAAAGCATGATTTTTATGCTTGAGTCTATTTTCTCATTACTGATCAACAGTTGTCGAAGGTCAATCTCGTATAGTCTTTTCCTGATGTTTCTGGTTTGTAGACTATATACAGTATGATATGAGATTTGTACCATCGTGTCTGTATGAGCATCATGTATTTACTAACACCGCTGCACTTCTTACAGGCACGTCCTCATGCCCCAGCCGTTCTGCTTCGAGCCCAACAACCGCTACGTGGTGGCCATCCGCTTTCAACGCCATGCCGTCTCTCAGAGACATCTCACTGCCCACATCCTCGCTGACTCGGTTAGGAGACACACTTACTGCTCTGTGTTCTTCAATCAGTACCTTTTCACTTTTCTTAGCTTCAGTTTTGAGATGGCAAAGTGTGTCTGAATTTTCCTCAAATTACTTTTGCATTTAAACATTTTGTAAGTATTCTATAGTGATGATAAAAATGCATTCACCTTGAAACTGACACACAAAGGGCTATGTGTAAATGTAACACGTAGCTGATGTAGGAAGAAATGGCATCATTTTCACATACTGGAATTAGGGCTGTGATAAAGTGTAGCTTTAGTGTAGACAGACTGTACATTTTAGCATTTATGTGAAATTTTTTAATACACAGGCGTTCCCAGAAACACCTTTCCTTAGGACTGGACAAACTCACCCCCTTCATTTTAGAATTCTTTTTTCTATTAAAGATTAACAGTTCCTACAGAATTATTCCTGGCTTCTTATTAATCTGTGGAACAGAAAAGTTCACTGGAAGTTTATCTCTTTAGTACCGAGATGTTTTACAGTGGATTTTGCAACATTAGAATAGATAAAAGTGTGAGTAAGATGTCCTTTCATAGCAATTCTGTAGCAGCAGGTTGCCATCTTGTGGTGGTGTTACACAAAAACAAGATTTGCCTTAATCAGTTTCAAACCTTGAGCTGAAGGAAGTCTTACTTTATATACGCTGATCAGCCATAACATTAAAATGCAGAACAATGAAAATAATAAGTGTATTTTTTGGTGTATTGGACTAGACGGGTTAAACTTATAAGCACAGATCAGCCTTGGGTGCCCATGATCCTGTCACCAGTTTCCTGATTATAATTGATAATTAATGTTATTCCACTCACATTACAGTGATGTTGTTGCTGATCTGGATAATTATTTATATAAAGCTGCTTATTTGCTTTATGCATTACCCTGACTCGCATCTGTTTCTTTAATTTTGTCTCTGTATCTCTGTAGCTTGTATTAATCCCTCGTTATGAAGAGTTGCCGGGGTTCGTGGGTAACGATCCCCAGGCTTTGCAGCGGCGAGAAGAAATGGTGCGCTACATGTGTCTGGACTCCTTTATGGCTACTCCGATGCCAATTCTGGCGGAGATGTGTATCAAATTGATCTGCAGCATCTCTTCCCTAATGCATAACGGAGCACTACGTGAGTTTTTAGACACCCTGACACAAAAGTTAAAATTTTATATCATGTCATGTTAAAAATCACATTATTTGTCATACTGATGTTTATGCTAACTCGTTTTTTTGTTGCTGTTTTTTTTTACCTCTTTTATAGCATGTCACTGTGATCCTCAGGGTTCACTGAGTGCAGAGTGTAGAAAGATCGGAGGTCAGTGTCAGTGTAAATCTAATGTCATTGGTCGTGATTGTAACCAGTGTGCACCGAAAACATATGGATTTGGACCCTATGGTTGCACTGGTACGTTCCTTTCTATGGATTCAACAGTGATACGCTATGCGAAAATTCTCTTTTTTAATTCCTCTGTATTTCTTTTAGCCTGTGACTGCCATCCTGATGGCTCTGATGCTCAGCAGTGTGACCCAGTTACAGGGCAGTGCCCCTGCAAGCCCGGGGCATTTGGGCGAAAGTGCTCTGAATGCCAAACTGGTCACTGGGGCTTCCCTAATTGCAGGCCGTGCCAGTGTAATGGACACTCAGAGACTTGTGAACCACACACTGGCGCATGCCTTGGATGTAGAGACGACACAGCAGGCCATCTGTGTGAAAGGTTAGTCATAGCATTCATCACCTGAGCTGAGCATTGTTGATTTGGTGCAGCATGGCTAACGCGACATATTACATTACTTTAGGTGTACGAATGGGTATTATGGTAATCCAGTGTTGGGATCAGGAGATCACTGCCACCCATGTCCGTGCCCAGGTAACCCAGGCAGTGGGCATTCAAATGCCAATACCTGCCACATGCAACAGTCCACCAACCAGATCATCTGCCACTGTAAACCAGGATACACAGGTATGATTTCAGTGCAGAAATTAATGCATTAGTAAATGAATCAATCATTTGACATAAATGTCAACAGAAACATTGCATTTTCCAAAGAATTTTTGAAATATTGTAATTAGAGGCACACTACCCCCTCTCAGTCCAAACATTTAGTTTTTTTTAATTCATGTCATGTGATTTACAATATTTTGATGTGCACTTTTTATATTGCCTTCACCTGTCTTTTATTTTGATCCTGTTACCAATTATATTCACCCGTTCTGTGTCTGAGTTGTGATTAGTTTCCCTTTTTATATCGTCTATGTGTCACAATTCCTTGCAAAGCCTCACCGAACCTCATCATACATTTCAGAGCTTTATTTCCCCATGTCATGAGTCATAGTCTTTTTTCTTCTGGTTTTGGACCTCATTCATATGCCTCTCTTACTTTCACTCATTCTATGGACATGGACTGTAAAAATGGACCATAACAAATAGCAAGGGTAGTTAACACACTTTCATCATGTCTTCAATAGTACACATTACACTAATACATTGTATGACCAAACCATCATACTGTATCTTTATTAAAGAAAGTTGGAATCACACATTTGTATAGGAAGTATTTGTGTGAGCATTATGATTTCCCGTCACTTAAAGTAAGGCGCCAAAACATTTTGTTGCATGACAACACCCTGTGTACAAAGTGAAGTCCATGAAGTCATGGTTTGCTAAAGTTAGAGTTAAAGAACTCAAGTGGCCTGCACAGAGCCCTGACCTGAATGCCTTTGGGATGAACTGGAACTCCGACTATCCCCACACATCACTGCCTGACCTCACTAATGCACAAATTCCCACTACCATTCATGGTTCTAATTCTAGTACAAAGCCTTTCCAGTAGAGTGCGGACCATTATTACTATAGGGAACTAAATCTGAAATGGGATGTTCAGAAAGAACATATGAACATTACAGTCAGGTTTGCACAAAATTTGACCCACACATTGTATTTCTTTATCAGTCAACCAGTCTATTCTAAAACACGGCTTCCAGCAAGTATTGACTTACTATATATTTATATCTTACATTATTCCTATTAATTATTCTATAAGTTAGAATTATTACTTTTGTTGTAGAATTAAGGTATAGATACAGAACTGTGCAAAAGTCTTAGGCACCATATTATATGCTGTACTAATTTTGTTATATATGTTTATCATGTCTGCATAATTATGTACAAAATCATTTAGCATTTCCATATATAACTTAAAAATGTATAAATAAATAACATTAAAGGAGAATATATGCATGACTGTAAAGAAAAAAATATAGTACAAGACAGACCAGTTTTCAGATGGAAACAAAAAACCTAATGTACGCTCCTGGGATTTGCATAAAAATAGAAAGGAGCGAGTGTAAAAAAGTTACCATATTTAGTTAGTAACATGGTATTGTATCTCTCAGGACACCGCTGTGACCGCTGTGCTCCGGGTTACTTTGGCCACCCAGAGGAAGAAGGTGGGGAGTGCCGACGATGTGAGTGTAACGGGAACATTGATCCCGAAGACCCTGAGTCATGTGATCCCCACAATGGCCAGTGCTTGAAGTGTTTGTACAACACTGATGGGCCGTCTTGCTCCGAGTGCCAGCCTGGCTTCTATGGCAATGCCCTGGACAGGAACTGTAGGCGTAAGTGTAACCAAAATCAAAAACAAAAAAGATTTATATTACTCTTGTTTTTCTCTTGTAAATCATCTTTAGTGTTGGGTCTGGTTATTAGAAGTTGAAATGATGATAAAAACTTGAATGCTTGAATGATATGCTTGGCTTGCGGCATCTATCCATCAGGCTGTACCTGTATGAGACTGGGAACAGACCAGGATTACTGCAGTGAGGAAGTATGTTACTGTGACAAACAGACCGGCTCATGTCCCTGCAGGCCCAACGTTGTTAACCATAACTGTGACCAGTGTGCTGCCAACCACTGGAACATGGGCATGGACGATGGCTGTGAAGCTTGTGAATGCCATCCACAGAACAGCTATAGCCCTCACTGCAACTTGGTACGGCATTTTTTGCTATCCTTTAAGCAAAAAATGTAACATGGTACACTGGATTAAAGATGGCCCTGAATTTAAAAAAATATTTCAGATGTGATTCATTATTTAAAGCAACATCTTTCTATCTCCCATGTGCGTAGTTTACTGGAGATTGTAACTGCCGGCCTGGTTTTGGAGGCAAGCGGTGCACGGAGTGCGAGGCGTTCCACTGGGGTGATCCAGCAGTGCAGTGTGAGGGTATGAGTTACAAAACCTTAACAAACATGTCTAAATTCACAGCAGTACTGGATGTGTTCCTTTGGTCCAGGTTGTTTTTAATTCTTGCTTTTTTCTGGTTTGGACAGAGTGTAACTGTCACGTGCAGGGATCAGTTACAAGTCAATGCGACCGTATCACAGGGGCATGTGATTGCAAAGAGTGGGCAGCAGGACAACACTGTGACATGTGTGCCCGTGGTTTTACTGGGCATTTCCCCAAATGTGTCGCCTGCCACCCCTGCTTCCAGCTTTGGGATGACATTGTGTGCCAAGTCAAAAACGAGATGAATGAAATACGCTTCATCATAACCAAAATCCTGGAGATGGGTGAGGTGCCCGGAGTTGCCGACACCCGCATCCATGAGCTGGAGATGAAGCTGGCTGAGATCCAAAGGTTGCTCCAGGAAGGAGAAAGTGACAAGATATATCAGCTGATCAACCAAGCCATTGATGACTTGAGGTAATATAGTCACACCCACCACAAGAGGGCAGCACAACCTGGCAGCCACATTACTTGATTCATACAGCATTTCTAGTTTAATTTAATGAAGGACCTAAATCTTAATCTTTTATTATTGCAGGGCTGAGATAGCTGTCACTGATGGACGTTTGATGAGTGCAGTGAGAGAACTGAATGTAACAACAGAGCGTAACAACATCCTAAAACACAATTTGACATCACTTGAGCGAGAGTTCCATGATCTGAACAACACCGTTATACATTGGCACAGACAGCTGGAGAACTATATCAGTGGTGGCATATCAGGTAAACACATAAAGAGGGATTTTTTTGTGCATCTCTGTGTCCACATACATAACACTTATCACATGACATTATGAAAGCCCTTTAAAATGTGTTAAGGCAGTATACGGTTTTTATATCAGCCCATTCATCTTTTGGATTAATCAGAAAATGTTGATCTACTCTCTCCCTTGCTGGCCAGATGTGTATAATAAAGTGCGGAAATACTACCAAGAGTCTCTGGATGCTGAGCAGAGGTGCAATGCTTCTGTTTTTGGTGCCCAGAGTCCTGTGGAACAGTCAAAACACACACGCAACATCACAGAGGCCATGATGGACCAGATGAAGGACAAGTTTATGCGCAATATCACAGCTCAGAAAAAGTCCCTGTCTGAGCTTCAAAAGAAAGCAGATGACATGGATCAAAAGTTGCATCATCTGAGCCAAAAGGTAGACACAATATATATGTGTTTATGTGTGTGGGATTAAGACAGATTGGCTGCATTAAACCTGTGTAAATTGCTTGTGTTGATTCCCCAGGTGTGTGGCAGCAGTGGCAATGTGAACGCTGATGCTTCATGTTCAGATGCCCCTTGTGGAGGTGTCGGTTGTGTGGACAGTAACAATACACTGGTGTGTGGAGGTCCAAACTGCAACGGAACTATTGGCGAATCGATCAGGGCATTTGGGAAAGCTGAAGATCTCAGCAAAAACCTGACAGCTGTCAGCGAGGACCTTATGAACATGGCCACAAAGGTGCGAGAGTATGTTTATGTTCAAATGTGTGGTGTTACCTGGTTACAAACGTCTCACTTCATATGTTTGCATTTCAGATTTAGTGTAATGTGGCTGTATTTGCATGAGGACATAAATTTGCTGTCACTACATCGGCAATGTTTCCGGTTGACAACATGATTAATTTGAAAGAGGCCCTGAATAATCTGTAATAACTCTCGCTAGGACGAAAAAGTCTGAACAAAACAATGTCGAATGTGCTCCTCATTGTATAGAGCTTAGAACACGCCGGGATACCCGAGTCGGACCGATAAGGTAGGCGCCAGACAGCCATTGCACAGTTTAAATAGGGGTAGCTCAGTGGTTAAGGCATTGGACTAAGGTTCGGACGGTCCCAGGTTCAAACTCCACAGCCAACAAGTTGCCATTGTTGGGCCCTTGAGCAAGGCCCGTAACCCTTAACTGCTCATATATATAATGAGATAATGTAAGTCGTTCTTGATAAGAGCATCTGCCAAATGCTTAAATGTAGATGTACAGTACCCCTTCACTGAGCCACTCGACTTCTCATCAGGATGGTGGAGTACAGTAATGAACAGTGCGTCTTCATAGTGCGAACCTGTTGGGTCACCAGTTCATTTAAGTTCGAAGATCACTTCCACCACTGCATGTAATGCAATCGATTACACATACAGTACGTCAGGGCATGTAGCGCATTTATTTGGTTCAGATTGCTTCATCATGGCGAGAGTTATTACGGAATATTAAGTACTCTTTCGAGTGAATCACCCTGTATTAGCGACTGTTTAGTTGTTAAAATGGACAAGAGGAAATGTTTCTATTATTTAAGTGGGTCAAGAAGCATAAAAAATGTTTGACAGTTTTTTTATACACCTGTTTAATTATAATTGATTGACACTGTGAATTACACTGAATGTCCTTGCTTAACAGCTAAGGAAGCCATTGTTATCAAGTTGTACATCAGCTCTCTTTTGGGATTTGATATTTATAGAATGTGTATGAAAACATCTACTTTTTCATGTAATATTTCACCTACAGTATAAAGAGATAACAGCTCCTTAAAGAAATGTTTTGGTGTCCATATTCTTTAAAACTTAAATCTCTATCTAATCCTCGTCCCAGCTCCAGGACATTGCCACACTCACTGAGAATGTGAAGGCCCATGCGATGAACACTCTGGACAAAGCCCGCAAAAAGAAAGAGCTCTTTGAAAATTCCAATAAGAAACTGAAAGATTTCATCCAAAAGATCCGAGACTTTTTAACTGGTTGGTGCTTCTTAACATCACTCTCTGTCCAATGACATGATAATGTCATTATAATGTCTTAATGTTTTATAAGTAACTGGTTATTTACATCTGTCTGCTAAATGATCTATTGTCAGCAAGTATGATTGAGTTTCTTTTTTTAATACATCGTGGTGTGAACTATTTGCTCTTTTCAGAGGAGGGAGCAGATCCAGAGAGCATAGAGATAGTGGCACAGCAGGTTTTGGCCATCAGGCTGCCAATCAATCGGACACTAGTGGACAGCATAATCCTGGAGATAAAAGAGAGCATCGCCAACCTCAGTGATGTAAATAAAGTTTTCAACTACTCCGCTGAACAGCTGGCCAAAGCAAAGGAGCTGCTCGATAGAGCCAACAATGAACAGTAAGAGAGATCTGCATGAAAAAAGACACACACACCTCTCTATTTCTGTGCTTAGTGGTAAAACACTGCATGTTGATCATTTATTTAGAAACAAGACACTTTTCTCACCTGTTCTTACACATTTGCTACATTTGCCTGCACTGGTGTGCTCAAAGTGATGCCCAGATCATGTGACTTAACAATTTGTGAGCTGTGGTATTTTTAAATTAGGTACACATGCAAGTGACTTCAAGTGAAGGTGGAAAATGTCTATTAGTGCGTTTTAAGAAATGTACAATGGCATCTGTTGAATTTTGGAATGAACTAAAATTTTTAGGTTTCTGTGAACTGAGTGGAATGAAGGTGTGAAATCACGTTTATTAATGTACAGACGCCATATATAATTGGGTAATTGCATATACTGTGTGTA
>JAQMYK010000015.1:11965553-11976403 GCA_030014345.1 Clarias buthupogon
TATATGAGGATGGGTAACCTGTTGAGTCTGGTTCCTCTCAAGGTTTCTTCCTATTGTTATCTCAGGGAGTTTTTCCTTGCCACTGTTGCCCCTGGCTTGCTCATCGGGGACAAGCTGATAGTTACAGTCTATACTTTTCCTTACATTTCAATTGATTCCATATTTTTTTATGTAAAGCTTTGTATCAATGATGATTGTTAAAAGCGCTATACAAATAAAATGTAGTTTAATTTAATTACATTTAAATAATTTAGATTTGAGTTTGAATTATAAAATCTCATGAAAGCATAGTTTAGGTTTTTGAAACCTGATAAAAAGCAATATGATAAAACAATATATTTCCAAGCAATTCATAAGTTGGTTACAGAGGTAACAGAAAAAGGATGGATTTACATAAGGATGTAATAAACATGCAAGTCATTTATGACTGTAACCAGTATTTTTTTAATATATATTTTAGGTGTGCTAATGGATACTATGGAAATCCAGTATTGGGTTCAGCAAGCAGGTGTCAGCCATGCCCGTGTCCAGATGGACCAGAGAGTGGACGTCATTTCGCTGCTTCCTGTTACCAAGACAACCATAGCAGACAGGTGATCTGCAACTGTAAACAGGGCTACACAGGTGTGTTTCCTCAATCCTAAGTGCACATGTTCTGAGATTACAATAAAGATATATGCATCAGATGAGCTATTATAAGATGCATCTGTAGTGCTTGATGAAATGTTAGTCAATAAACAAAAGACCAACCACCTTTGCTTTTGTCAGGGTGCATTGATCATAAGATATGGCCATTGTTTTTATTGAATATAAACAGGAATTGTTAAGCGCTCAGAAGGGACTGTCCTCAAGCGTGAGTAGCCCTGGAGATGCCCCCATTCTCACCTTTGCTACCCCACTCCCACAAGTCTCTCATTCCTATCTGTGCATGGCTTCAGCACCCAAACACCTTTATGGTGCTGTGCCTCTACATATGCGGTTTAATTACACAGAGCACCAGAGTCTGATCCTCGGGCAGCAGTATTGACTCACCAGCCAAGAGTGAATGTGTGTGAATGAACCTATAGCCCCTTTAGCTGAACCAGTGTTTGAGCAGTAAAGCTGCAGTTACTGGCTTGTTTGTGTTGTCTGGCTATTAGGCATGTAATAGGTACATGATATAACAGGGCTACCTGAAACGCTGTCTTGGCTAAAATCAGTGAGATTGTTTTGCTTATGTTGATGCTTTATAACATGAACTGCATCCGGCAGGTCTTTATAGATTTAATGATTGGGATGCATTGGGATGGGAAATCTCTGTGCTCATGTAACTAAAGCTGATATTTCCTGAACAGTTTTATAACACAAAATCACAGCACTGTCTTCTTATTTAATTTAGACTTCTTTAACATTTCCTACAAAAGTTTGTGTTACAGAGCGTTAGGACTTCTAATTTAAAAAACACATTTTGGTCCATATATTATATTTATATATAATTAGTTATTTATATATAATATACTTAGTTTTGCTACATTGATGTGAACTGGTCTTCAGCTTTGTACTAAATACATTACTTGAACAAAAGCATTCTGGATAAAAACGAACATCAAATACTTTTTTGTATTTTGGCCAACCACATTTCGTGTTAAATCCACACCCATTCTGCAGCCCCTTCATCAAAGGAAAATACCAGGAAGGTCGTTATATCTTATGAAGATTTTCTGCTCTGTTTCCTATGAAAGTAATGCCTTCTTTGTATCTGCCAAAAAGACTACAAAGGAGCTTTGGTGTTTTGGGTAATAATTAGATTCCTGCTACTGTAATCCGATTCATGCTTATCTCTGCTGTTGGAGAAGTCTGCGACTTTATTATTCACATTTACCACGCTCTTTGTATTTTGGTGAAGCCATATAACTTTGAAATGTAAAACTTTTTTGACCCAGGACATTAGCTGCTTTCTTACAGTATATGCTACAAACAGGATTCTTAAACAATAAATACTATAGATACATATCCCTTCAAGGTTGTTGGGGAAAAGCATGCTTAGACATCATCCTTCTATTTTAATATCTGTTTATTATAAAGTGTTCCCTAATTATGCATCTAATTATAGCACTAACCAGTTCCCGATATCAGTGTTTATTTATTCTAAATTGACTCTGCAACCAACAGGTGCGCGCTGTGAGGAATGTGCCCCTGGTTACTATGGTAATCCGTCTCAACCTGGCGGCCGCTGCCAGCCATGTCGCTGTAGTAACAACATCGACCAATCAGATCCTGAGTCATGTGACAGGCGGACTGGGGAGTGTCTCAAATGTCTCTATAACACTGAGGGACCTGAGTGTGCAGTTTGTAAGAGCGGCTACTTTGGGGATGCCTCTCGTCGCAACTGCAGGAGTAAGTAAAATAGACAGTTTTTTTTTTTTTAATGCTATATTTGCCATTTTGCGATTTGTCAGAACTTGTTACAAAGTATATCAAGTGAACCTCTCTCCTTTTCTTTTGTTAAATTTTCACTGAACTCTAGAAATCAGAGTTGTTTTAAGGAATTCTTTTTACGGTGAGAAAACAGCATTTCATATTTACATAGGAGTCTAATTCAGTCAGCAGGTTAAAGTATTCTGTTAATACAGTTAAGTGCTATCTAAAAATATTTTGTTGCTTTATCAACCTTAATCAATGTCCAACTAATTACCAGCCTTTTCCTAATCAAAGCGGGTGTGGTAGAGGAGGGAAACACTAAAATATGCAAGGAAGTGATCCTGCAGGGTACAATATTGTCTCAGGCAGTTGGGGCTCTGGGTTGTTGATTGGAAGGTCTGGAGTTTGACACCCGCCATCGCTCGTTGCTACTGTTTTGCCCTTGGGCAAGAGCCTTCACCCTGTGCCCATACAAGCATTGCAAGGGGAATCAGGACCCACCGGTGAAAAAGCACGAGATCCACGAGAATGGTGCAGTGTGGACAGTGAAAGGCGACGTGAGATTCGGAATCCTGGAAAACTGTCCATTTGTTCACTTTTTTAAAAAGTCGTTTTCCAGGAGGGGGGGTTGGGAACAACTGATCTGTGGTGTAATCCATATCCATTCATAACAAGAATTTTGATAAATAAATAAATTATTATACTATTGTAAGCATGATAAATTGTACAAAGTGCACAAAAACATCATTTTCATTAAAACAGTATAAGACACAACAATGTTTTTCTAATCAGCACCTGGAACAACGTTAGTTTGTCTCTGAGACAAATATCATGTTGACTAGTGTAATTGGTGTACATAGTTTGATGTATTCGAGGCAACCACAGTGGGCTAACAATGACAAGATGTGTGTGATAATTCTTGTAATGTAATTACTTTATTTTACCATTACAGAATTGTTTTTTAAAATAACCCATGTAAATCTATTTATTAATAGCATGATATAAGGAGTAGTGTGTAGCATTTTGCCAAATACACACTTGCTTATGTTGCGTTTTGTTTGTTTCCCAGAATGCACTTGCAACTTCCTGGGTACAGAGAGCAGTCAGTGTCTATCCCGAGATGACTGTCTGTGCCAGCGTTCCACAGGACATTGCCAGTGTCTGCCTCATGTCATTGGACTCACCTGTGATCACTGTGCACCAAACTACTGGAACCTGGCCAGTGGCCATGGGTGTGAACCCTGCAACTGTGACCCCAACAACGCCTACACATCAGCCTGCAATGAGGTACCCGTCTGTCCCTTCTTCACTTAACACTTAAATAACTGGGCTACTAGTGGTGATAAGGACGGTAACAGAACTTGGACGCTTGACTATACGTATCATTCCATGTCCTAGGTCCTCTGCAATTGTTAATTACACTAACTGTCGGTTGCAGTAAGTTAAAATAGGTCGGTATGCTCCACCATACTAAGGAGAGAACAGCTACATGTCAAAACCCACATTCAAAACCAGATGCACTTTTAGCAAGAAAGCACATCTGATAACATTATGTCATTTTAAACAACACTTTGTCTATTTGTCTAACACAAAACTACACAAAAATAATAACATACTCAAGAGCCTGTTGTTGTGCTGGGTATCAACACAGCTGCACCCTCGTGCCTATGACCAGAGTCACAGTCACACTGATAACAAGCATAACAGCACTCCTTCTCGTGTGGTACTGCTTAATTATTACACTCTGCTTTTGCATCTAAATAAAGTAGTAGTACATTTAGTGTGGTTTAAAAACAGGTACTTTGGGCACACATCTTTCTTTGAACATGCTGTCTTACACAGTTCACAGGCAAGTGTCAATGTCGTGATGGCTTCGGTGGAAAGACTTGCAGGGATTGTCAGGAGAACTTCTGGGGTGATCCCCGAATCCTCTGCAGAGGTATACTCTATACATTGAATTATCTGCACTCTTTGCTGCTTTTTCTGTTTGCTACCCATGTCAACTTTATGTAACTTTATGTACTTTATGTAATTGTATAAGCACGAGTCAAGCCATATCATCTTCATTCTATTTTATTAGAAATGTTTTTTGACGTTTGACATTATCTAGAATCTTTACAAAATCTCATTTTATTTTTTCTGCCTCTCTCGATCTGCAGCTTGTGACTGTGACCCTCGGGGCATTGAGACCTCCCAGTGTGACCGTCAGACAGGTCACTGCAGTTGCCGGCAGGGTGTATCAGGTGTCCGTTGTGATCAATGTGCTCGTGGCTTCTCAGGCACTTTTCCAGCTTGCCAGCCTTGCCATCAGTGTTTTGGGGACTGGGATCGCATTGTCCAAGATCTAGCTGCCAGGACTAAGGCCCTCGTAGCCCGGACTCAGGAGATCCAGAGCACAGGTCTGACTGGAGCCTATGAGAAGCATTTTAAGGAGCTGGAAGAGAAGCTGGCACAAGCACAAGCCATTGTCAATGCCCGTAATGCTACTGCCGAAGCTGTGACCAACCTAATGGGCATGATTGAGTTCCTCAGGTATAAGATAAAATTACTGCATAATTAAAGCGCAGTAGTGAGTTTAAGGCATTACTGCTTAGTCAGTTTCAAATGTTTCGGGATTTGAAAGACTTAAAAAAGAAAACGCTTCGCTTTTATTCATTACTGTGAAGAATTATTGTTACATTAGGTTCAATGGATTAAATGCGACACAAACAGAAACCAGAGTAAAAGCCAAACCAAAATATAAAATGGGACTAATGTGGGTATTGTTTAATATGTCTTAAATACTGAAAATGATAAAAGGCAGCAACGTTCTGATGACCTGTAATAGGCTAGTAATTATAGTTCATAAGAGAAGCTACGTACGACATCATTTTAACTGATTTATAATTAAAAAGCTTCACCTTTTCCTCACCTGTCCTTTGATTCAAGAAATTGATCGCTTCTGTGCGTAGCTAGCAACATTATAAACTTGAACACCTCTTTGTTGTTTTACTTTTCTAGGTCTCGCATCGGTGAGACAACAGACACCCTGACCCAGCTTGAGGGAGACTTAACTGTAGCGCAGGACAGCAACTATGAGGCCAGCAATCAGCTAAGCTCACTGGAGAGAGAGGCCAAAGAACTCACTCTCAGTTCTGAGAGTCTCAACAACCAGCTTGACATCCTCAAAAATTCCAACTTTTTGGGTATGCATTTACTGTAGACTACACAAGTGCACCGGTCGTAGTTAAAACTCTATTAGCGGTAGCATATAGCGGTGTCCATGTGGCACCTGTCTATAATGCATTGTCTGACTATTCTGAGAATTGGTTGTACCTGCTACAATATTTAATGTTTATTTGAGAAAGATGCTGATAATAACATTTAACATCTGTTTACAGGTGCCTACGATAGCATCCGTGCCTCTTACAACAAGTCACGTGATGCAGAGCGTCGCACAAACCAGTCCACTACTGACATTCCGAGTACTGTGAGTCGATCAGCAGATACACGCAGAAAGACAGAGCGACTAATGGCAATGAAAAAAGATGACTTTAACCGTAAGAATGCTGCAAACAAGCGAGCCCTCGCTGACCTGAATACAAAAGTCCAGAATTTGGATATAAAAAAGATCAATGAGAAGGTAAGCGAAAACCTTTAAAGGAGCAATTCTTCGCATGAAGATGAATAGTCCAATGCTTACTGTATGTCATGTTAATTACTCAGGTATGTGGAAAGCCTGGCGATGTCCCATGTTCAGAGAGTCCTTGTGGTGGTGTTGATTGTCGTGATGATGAGCGCAGACACTGTGGCGGGCTGAACTGTAATGGAGCTGCTGCTGTGGCTGAAAATGCCCTGGAGAGATCCAAACATGCAGAAAAAGAGCTCATTAAAGCCATGGGAGAAGTGGAGGACCTCTTCAAGCAGGTGCTTCAAGTATTACTATTTTGTTGCTGTATAAGTTCACTTATGGCATGGTGGTGCAGTGGGTAGAGTTGCCACCTGATAGCTCCAGGGTCTATGGATACATGCGGAATGAATAAATGAATCAGTTTGTTTGGTCCCATCTACATTTGACCAGTATGTCAGATAATAAAACAAGGAGATAATTTACATTTAGCAGATGCTCTTATCCAGAGCAACTTACTTTTTTTTTTTTTTATTATTACACATCTGAGCAGTTGAGGGTTAAGGGCCTTGCTCAAGGGCCCAACAGTGGCAGCTTGGTGGTTGTGGGGTTTGAACCTGGGATCCTCCAAACCGTAGTCCAATGCCTTAACCACTGAGCTACCACTGAGCTTTTTTTTGTTGGCTAATTTAGGTGGCAGATGCTAAAACAAAGGCTCAGGAGGCCAAGGATAAAGCTCGAGCTGCTCTAATGAAAGCCACTGATACCAAGAACAAAGTGGAACGATCTAACAACGATTTGCGAGACCTCATCAAACAGATTCGTGCCTTCCTTATGCGTAAGTCTTTAACTCTCCAGTCATTAACTCTGTATATGACATGTACTGTCACAAGGAAATGCCAGTTAACAAGCAGTTTCCACAGTGAGCAAAGCAAAGCAAGGCAATTTTTAACTAGCTCTTTTTAGCTCCTGACAGGTTGAGCTCCAGGGTTTAATTTAATTTGGTTTTATTTTCAAGTGGAAATCACTCTGAAATAGCATTTATAGTCAGCTTGTGATTTGCTTATTACAGTACGTTCTGTGTCAGTAAGAAAGAAAAGAGACTAGTATATTAACATCCTACAACAATTCAATGAAATTCTCGTACAAGACATTTAAAAAAAAAACTTATACTACATAGTGTTTTCGATGATTATAACTTGTAAGTTGATATTAACGTTTAGGTTTAAAAACACACACACATATATATTTACCATATTTAAAGTTAACTTAAACAACTAATATTTAGGTCATTTGATTTCTCTCTGCTTGTTTGATTTACAGAAGAGGGAGCTGACCCAGACAGCATTGAGGCAGTGGCAAATCAGGTTCTTGAGTTGTCCATTCCAGCTTCACCACAACAAATCAAACACCTAGCAGATGAAATAAAAGATCGGGTTAGAAGTCTATCCAATGTCGATGCTATTCTTGACCAGACCCAGGGTGATGTTCGCAAAGCAGAGCAACTGCTTATGAAAGCCAGAAATGCCAAGTATGTGTGTTATTATGTAAGATAGTCTAGTTATAGGTTAAGTGTTTTTTTAATTTGCTTGTTTGTTTCTGTAGAAATAAAGCAGACAGAGTGAAAAACACAGCAGACAGTGTGAAACGGGCACTCGATGATGCTCGGAAAGCTCAGGCAGCTGCGGAGAAGGCTATACAGAGAGCAAAGAATGACATTGGCATGACTGAGGACCGATTGGCTCAGGTACAACTTCATAAGACCTCTGTTCAAGTTTGATATGTTGAGATGATACGTTTAACGTCTGACAAACCTTCCCAATACAAAGATTCAGTCTGAGACATCAGCTAGTGAGAAGGACCTGAGTGATGCCATGAACAGGCTGGGAAATCTGGGACAGCAGATAGAAGCTTTGAAGGCCAAACATGCCAACAATAGCATGGTTGCAGCTCGAGCCAGGGACACTGCAACCATGGCACAAACAAAGGCTAATGCAGCAAAACAGGTATATGTTTTTGTACTTTATTTTAGTGTTTTTTTGTGTACCAGACTTTCTCCAATACTCCAGTCCAAATACTTCTATAATAAATGTTTGTCCATTGTTATGTATAGGAGCTAGAAGGTGAACTTTCAGATAAATACCGCAGTGTTCAAGATCTAGTTGGCAGGAAGGCAAGCGCAGTGCAGGATGCCAAGAACAAAGCAGAGCGACTAAGAGATGAAGCGAAGCAGCTGCTTAAGGATGCTCAAGACAAACTTCATAGACTTGCAGGTGAGTGAGAGAGTGAATTAGACTATTTCCATTTTAAGGTCACCACTATTATTTGAAAAGGCACTTCCATCTTAGCTTGGGTTTTAAATATTGTCTCCCAGAGATTCCTAAACAAGTGAGATGAAATCAAATGGAAAAAAAAAAGAACAATAGAAAAGAACAATAGAAGAATAAATAGCAAATTTTGGTCAATTTAAAAGCTTTCTATGAGTCTGGCCCATCCATGGGTACTGTATAGTACATAAGTAAATCAATTAAAATCTGCCACTTACAATGGGTATAAAAGGTCTATACACCCTTGTTTTTCACCCTTAATGTGACTCATAAATTATGGAAGTGACTCTGATTGATCTCAGTAAAGTACAATAAAGTAGGATTTTCCTGACATTTCCTGGCATTTACTTCCCAGTAATTGCATCTTGCAGCAAGAGCCATAGTCTGCAAAGAGCTTACAAAGCATTAATGGTATCTCGTTGTAGAGATGCATCAATCAGAAGAAGGGCATCAAAGAATATCCAAGGCATTAGATAAACAGTGAATACACTGATCAACAAATAGAGAAAATATGGCACAACAGTGACATTCCCCAGAATTAGACATCCCTCAAATATTTAATGAAAAGACAAAAGGCTGCATAGAGAGACATACCCCAAAAAACTTGCAGCTGTAGTTGCACTGATAGGTGGTTTTACAAAGTATTGAAACAATGGGGCTGAATACAAATGCACACCACACTTTTCAGATTTTCATTTGTAAAAAATCTTTTTAAACCATTCATCTTTTTTTTCCACTTCAAAATTATGTGCCACTTTGTGTTGGTCTATCACATAAAATATCAATAAAATATGTTTATATTTGTGATGTAACATGACAAAATGTTGAAAGGTTAATGGGGGATTGAATATTTTTGCACGGTACCATAATTGCAAAAGAGATATTTATATATAAATATACTTAACATATAATTACATTAACTATTTCAGCTTGTTTTTAAATTTAGTAGAATTGAATACAGATCACATTAAAGGTGAAAAAGAATCTGAAATTATTTATCTGGGTCACTTTTTTTTCTATCACTGCAATTTTAACATTGGTGTGTAGACTTTTGAGATCACTGTACATGGCAATATATACAGCTATATAACCACAAAGACCATTACGTTGTTTTAGCTCTCACTAATTGGATGTGGTGATAGTTATGTAGAAAACAAACATAAAACAAATACTGAACAAACATATAATCTACTCTTTCAGGAAAAAACAACAACTAAGAAATGTGATGTGAGTGTGGAAGGAGACTTTTTATTAAAGGATATAAAATAAAATAAAAACATTAATGAAGATAGCAGAATAAAACCAGAACAGTGACACACCAACTCCAAACAATCATAAGACAGCAACAGATGCGAGCCCACTCTCTAGTTTAAGGACTATTTATACACTTGTTCTTCAACAAGCTGTAGATGGCGACAATCCGGACATGTGATGGAGGTGCATGCTGGGAAATGAAGTCCCAGACAATACCCAAAAACTCTCCAGGGGTTATCACTTACAATTAGATACTTGTATTCTGTCTAAACATTTCCAATGCAACACAGCACCGCAGCAGAGTTTTTACGTTATCATTAGATGAATAGATTCATTGTACAGTGCGATGGCGAATGGTAGGAATGATTTCCTGAACCGTTTTTGTGACAGCGAAGCTGGATCAGTCTGTTAGAGAATGAACTCCGCTTCTGTATGGGATCATGTAGTGAATGGGATGGACAGGAGTTTGTTCAGTGATCTGTTGTCCCTCACTGTCTCCAACCTGTCAAGGATGTGTCCAACTATGTGTTCAGCCTTGCGAATGATTTTATTTATCTTGCCTGCATCTCCAGTCCAGCAGACTACAGCACTATAAAGGGCACTAGCCACAACAGACTGATAAAACATTTCCAGCATCCTGGAAAGATCTGAGCTTCCTCAGGAAAGAAAGTCTGCTCAACCCCTTCTTATACGTACACAGCATCAGTGTTGGTCCTCCAGTTCGATCTGCTGTTCAAGTGAACACCCAAGTACTTGTAGTTGTATAAAGAATTTAAAGAAATTAGCTTTATACAGGCTTCTTTGTTAACGTTGTTTTATTTTTACCTTTTGTTGCAGTATTTAAATTAATTTTTTTGTCAGATGCTTTTATCCAATCTGAATTAATACAAGACTCATAATCATCATCACCTGTTTATCTGTTCTCCTTTATTCTTGTTGGTGTTGAATAGATAACATTCAAGGAAAATACGTTTTGCTGAAATATCAACTAGATAAAAGTTACAAACTAACTTAATTTTCTGTGTTTTTGTAGAACTTGAGAAAGACTATGAGGAGAATCAGAAGGCGTTGCAGACCAAAGCCAGGCAGCTTGATGGCCTAGAGGACAAAATGAAGATGATTCTGGATGCCATCAACAAGCAAATCCAAATCTACAATACCTGCCAGTAAACTGTCTGCAAGAACAGAGGATACAAAACTGAGACTTTGAATGCTTACCTATGAACAAGAACTATTATTATTATTATTATTATTATTATTAT
>JAQMYK010000015.1:11984305-11995487 GCA_030014345.1 Clarias buthupogon
AGGGGCAGCTGAGCCTCTAAACACAACACAATCCCCGCATTTAGCCTGCTCGCTCGGGTAGCTAGCTAACTAGCATCTCTCGGATATGAGTTCTTTTGAATATTACAAATGCTGTAAACGCAGTAGGTAATTCATAGGTAAAACGGAAGAGTGTGTATTTTATCTTAGCACCCCGTTATACACTGAGCTAACGTAGCTAACTCGGGGTTCATAGTTTAACGTTAAAATAGCCTTCTTTAAAATGTTGAATATTATACGTACTGCCTCATGTTTTGTAAGTTGAATATATACAGTTTTAAAACGATTACATTACCTGAAGCCTACTGTACATGTTCAGAGAGAGTTGTTGTTGTTGTTGTTTCTTTGAATTGCCCGCCATGATGTCCTCTTCTGGTTCACCCGCCGTACTGCTCATCGTTCAGGGTTGCCAGATAACACTTCTAGAGTGTTAGGGTTGACAATCCCTTCTAGAATGTTTAAAGGCTGCCCACTCACATAAAAAAAAAATAAAAAAAAACTAAAAAAAAAAAATCACTGTTAGACCTCATATCGCATAGAGTGTTTTAGATATTCAGCTGATCATATGGACAAAATTACTTGGTAGCAATCACGAAATCGAGACCTGTTGATTTATTTTAGAGACGCCCATGTCATATTGGAAATGCAGTACAGTTATCTCTCTAAAATAATTCTCCCTAATAACCTCTATGTAATAATGTCTAATCTCTAAAAAAAATAATCTCTAACATTTATTTATTTATTTATTTTTATAACGCACACATTTTCCAGCACAAGCTGATTAAAGTGTAGCCCAAACTGGCAACATAATTTTCCCGGTCGCTTACTTCCGCTCCTCTAGCTCCTCTCTGTGTAAGGAAAGAAAATGAAGCCCGCACAGTCGAATATGTCAAACTGCGCGTAACGTGAGCGTGTCCAGTAGGGGGCAGTGTCGCATGACCCTGAACAAAAAAGAAATAAATGGCAAATAAAGGCAGAGGTGCTAGGGAGAAACAAAGACATTTTCTTCATTGTTTTATGTGATGTCCTGTATTTGCATGACTGGCTGTGTGTGTGTGTGTGTGTGTGGAAGCGGCTTGCATATGTAGTGAAGGAACATCTGGAAGATTAAAAGCGACATCCACTAGATGGCACATGCGCGCCAAAACATTTCTCTCTGTGATGCTTAGAGATTTAATGTATCTAAATGTATCTAAGTTAATTCTTCTACATTGCACAAACTATTAAGCTATCATTTCTATTAAAATTTAATTGTAGTATCAGAATTTTTTTTTGCAGTTTGCTGGTCTGTTACATTCCTGTGTGTGTTAGCACAAGAGGGAAAGACATAAGCACTGGTCTTAGAGAAGGAATTGTTGCTGCACATCAATCTTGAAATGGTTATGAAACCATTTCCAAACAATTTGGACTTCAACATTCTACAGTGAGAAAAATTATTCACAAGCAAATATCATACAAGACAGTCGCCACTCTTCCCAGAAGTCGACGTCATAGCACATTCACCCATACGATGCTCAGAGAAATAAAAAACACAAAAACACACAAAAAATGCAAGCGCTACATCTCAGACTCTACAGGCCTCATCAAACATGTTAAATGTTAAAGTCCATAACAGTGCAATTAAAAGAAAACTGAACAAGTATGGTTTGTTTGCAAACGTTGCCAGGAGAAACATTTTCTATTTAAAAGGAACATAGGAGCATGACTTAGGTTCAAAAAACTGCATCTGAACAAGCCACAGGACGTCTGGAACAATTCCCTAACGACAGATGAGATCAAAGTACAGTTGTTTGGCTGTAATGCCCAGTGCCAGTTGTATTGCAGCCACAGGACCTGAGCACTTTGCAGTCAATAAGTTGACCATGAACTCCTCTGTGTACCAGAGTATTCTAGAGTCAAATGTGAAGCCATCTGTCCAGTGCTTGGTCAGCCAATGCTTGGTCGAAGTTGAGGGCAATTATCGAACGCACACCAGTAAATCTCCATCACAATGGCTGAAAAATAAAAGAATCAAGGTTTTGGAATAGCCTAGTCAAAGTCCAGACCTCAACTCAGTTAAAATGCTGTGGTGGGACACTCACTCATCTATACCGCTTTATCCTCTAAACAGGGTCACGAGGAGGGGGGTGGGGGGGTTTAGCCTATTCCAGGAGACTGAGGGCATCAGGCAGCCCTTGGACGGGGTGCCAATTCATCGCATGGCACACACACATACAAACATGCTCATTCACACACTACGGTCAATTTGGGAATGCCAATTATCCTAATCTGCATGTCTGTGGGAGGAAACCTGAGTACCTGGAGGGAGAATTTATCATATACATTTCATTCATGTATGAAAATTCCCCAAAACTTAAATGAACTGAAGAGCAATGTTGTAAAGAAGAATGGGCCAAAAGTCCTCAACAATGATGCATGAGACTGATGAAGTCATACATAAAATGATTAGTTCAAGTTATTGCTGCTAAAAGTAGAACTACAAGCTATTGAATCATGGGAGTACTTAGTATTGTCCACATTTTTTGACTTCATTCACTTACTCACTCACTCACTCACTCATCCTCTATACCACTTTATCCTGTATTCAGGGCATGAGGCGTGGTACACTGGACAGGGTGACAATCCATCGCAGGGCAATTTGGGAACACCAATTAGCCTCATCTAAAAGTCTTTGACTGTGGGAGGAAACCTAACAAGCACGGGGAGAACATGCAAACTCCATGCACACGGAGACGGGAATCGAACCCGGACCCTGGAGGTGCACGGCAACAGTACTAACCACTACACCACTGTGCTGCCAGCTTCATTCATCACAATTAAAAATGTTATACTGTATGTTGTTAATCTGAGGTTGTATTTGCTCTTTTAAATGTTGTCTTAATAATAAGAACTTAAAAGGATTTTTTAATGGAAAATCACTTTAATCACCTGAAAAAAAAAATACTCAATTCGTACTGTCTTGCTGTACCAATGTGTACTAACTTGTCTTTGATTTTGAACTACAAAGACTTCACAGACCTTAAAAACATGAGAACATTTTTGATAGTGCCTATAAGGCACTTAAGCCTCTCTGGATAATAAGGTTTGCTAAATGCTGTAAATGTACTTCATTTATCATTTAAAATTAGAATACACTAATTCATTTATTCCTTCCTTCATTCGTAAATGAATTATCCACTCAAGGGTGCAGTCGATTTGGATCCTCTCCCAGGAACACTGAATGCAATCCAGGGGAATTCACTTAAGATTGAATGGCAGTCTATTACAGGTAACCATGCAGATAACTTAACACAACCAAACTACCTGAAAAAACTGGAGAACCTGAAGGAAATCTACATACTGTAAGCACAGGGAGAACAAAACTCCACACAGATAATAACCCAAGCCAGCCAGGCCTGTCATATCCTGAAAAATACTACTAAATGCCCAGTTCTTTTCAGCATATTCACTGAAACCTACACTTCAGCGATTGGATACTGTAAAATAATCGACCAGTCTGATATTAGGCTTTATTTTCCAAGAATGTTATTGCTTTTGAGTTTGGCACAAATGTGTGATTATTATTTCCATGCATGCGTGTTCCCCAATATTAAAGAAATTAAAGAAAGCACAGCCACACAATGAAACACAACAACAGACACTGGTCAAAGTTATTATTGTACAATACTTTGTTGTTGTTGTTTTTTTTATACAGACAAAAAGTGTTAACTTTTTTCCCAGTAAATTCTTAGATTTCCATACAGTTTAGTCTACAGTATACAGGTGTGTTCTTTCATCATATATAGATACTTTTTCGCTTAGGTAACAGGCAGGTAATTATTAATATATTTAATAGTCTGGATTTTTTTCTCTTCTTTTTTTTGTCTTTTTTGTTCATTGTAGCGCAGTAATTGTATGCTCAGGAGAATGTGCGACTGTCTGTTTTTTCCCCATCAGTTAAAAGAGCACTGCTGGAAAAAACAATAATAGTTATATAATCATAATAATAATAATAATGTACAAGATGTTTAATTTCAATATTTTACAAAAAAGCAAAAAAGGAAAATAAATAGGGGAAGAGACAAAGAATAAAAGGAAAAATATATATATATGCTTAAATTGTAAACAAAAGACGCACGTGCACATTTTGGCAAAAAATGTACAGCATTGGTGCAGTTGTACAATATATTATAATTTTTATATTTAATATATTATATACTCTTTTCACATTTTTTTCACCTTACCTTGAATGAACGTCCTACAACAAAATGGGAAAAGGCAGACAATGGAGTTTTTCATTAAATATTCCTTTAACACTTTGTAATTTTTCATCTGTAGACACTGTAGTTGACTTGTAGAGCTGGGATATCCTATGTATGACCTAACATAATTCATCCCTCAGTGGAGCTGAATATAATTGGGACTACAATGTAGATATTTAGAATTGACATCCTTTAAAGATATAGATTTTTAAGATTATTTTAATACAGTTAAGCTTTGTTTATGATTAGATAAAATTAGGCAAAGGATACACCATAATCATGAGATAATCAAGTTTAGTGATCATTTCTGCCTTCACTGTCAGTCGGTTTAGTGAGCTGACTATGTCAGTGCATTGAAATGGGCCCATGCATCCTCAAAACCTACCAGCGCTCTCAATTCACAAGACTCTACTGGCACTGTTAGTAACATGGACCTATCCAATCATTTGGACACATATGGAAAGAGATCATATATTTAGCCCCAAAGTAAATAAATTGGATGAAGAATTCACACTTTGTGTCCTAATAGTCTTTCCTTTGTATGCTGAAATTTGCACACCCTTCAGCTCAATAGTTCTGATAACAAGTTGACAAGCCACTCATTTTAATTAATGGATTCAATGATATGTAAGAAGTAGAAAGAGCCATCACTCCATTCTAAGGCTCTGTTCTGTAGTTATAGGAGAAAAGGGCAGAGGAACTGAAGAAGAACATTTGCAGTCGACAGCACATCAATGACCATATGAAGAAATGAAGACTCCACCTACTGCTGAAGAGACAGTGAAAAACTGACCAGTGAAAATGGACCAGCAACAGACAAATGTGAAGGTTAACAATGATGGCAAGGTGCGCTATGATAATTAACACATGCTCTGCACAGACACCATTGAGCAATGCAACAACATGATCCATCAGTGTTCATGCTTGCATTGTATACTTTGAACATTTGCCAGTCGCTCACAACTGGGCACTCTAGAAAAGTATTCTATACAGATAAAGGATTTCTGAGAGCCCTATGTACATTTTTATCAAGCTTATTTCACAGAGCTGTGGACAGGGCAGTCTGTTGCATAAGTGCCGGTCCTATTTCCCAGATGATTGTATTGCATTGCAATGCATTGACTAAGAGCAATATGATCTTGGCTGTGCCAACCCGGAATTTTATGTGGTCCAAGAGGATTTTGTACACCACTGGCATGCAGATCAATGAAATGTTAATGGAATGTACTCAAATCTACTGCTATGTATCATGGTGTCATGCTTGTTGTAGTATGTTATGGCATTTGATTTTTTTTTGGTATTTTTGTCTGATACCAAAACATCTATAGCAAAGAAAAGTGCATTTGCATTTTGTCAGAGTCCACTGGTGACCGCAGTAATATTTGACCTTTAAACCGAACCAATGAGCTCTGATCATGTGCAAAGATGATGTCTCACAGATTGTCCATCATTCATTTCTATGATATTAAGCACATGATGAAAATCGTGGCAGTATAAGATGAGTGTTTCTCGTTCTGGTTCAGACCCTGAAACCACAGTCTGCAGTCAGATGTGTGACTTGATCACAGACATTTTGCACTACCTAACAATATGTTAAATAAAGCAAAACATGAACCAAAAAGCAAAAGTGATTATGAATGAATTTAAAGGGCCAGAAAGCGTTGGTTATGAACGAATCATAATACTTCACAATGCTTTAAAGGGTAAATGCATTTTCTTGGTGAAATTTGCAAAACAAGTAAAATGTAACAAAATTAACAGTCCTAAAATGCAATGGAATGCTAATACTGGGCAAGTCCGCACCCAGTGTAAGCTGTTAATTGGCCAATGTGATCACAGAAGTGATTCCGGCCTACACTGATATGACTGAAAGTTGTCAAAGCCTGCAATCAATAGATAATCTATGGGTACTTGCCCAAATCTTCTACCCTGTAGCAAATTTCAAGCAATACACATTTTTTTTAAAATGCCAAAACAACATCGTTGCATTTAAACAAATCTTATTTCCAATGAAAGTTTATCAATTGAGCTTAACAACAGGCAGCCAGAAAATGTTGCTCATATTTTCCACAAGTATAATTTAATTTAATGGAATAATGAATGGCAGTAATGTTTAGTTTAGTTTTGCTATTTGTAGACTCATTAAAATGTAATTATTCATAACTTTAAATGTATTGTATCTTTGATTTGTTAGTATTTATTTTTGTTTTGTTTTTCTAGTTTTTTTTTTTTTTAGGACAGACACAACACATATACACGCACACAGAAATAGACGAAGCGAGACTGAAAAAAATGTCGAGCAGACAATAAATAAATAAATAAATAAATAAATAAATAAATGTGTTAAAGCTACTCCATAAAGCATTAGTTATATTGTAATAAAAGTTGTATTTTCAAATATAGTGATGACAACCTGAACACTAATAATGATAATAGACTGTAGAACTAGTTATGATAATTATAATAATAATAATGATGTTAATAACATCAATAAAAAGTGGTGCGATTTGACTTCTTACTCTGCCTGCATGTAATGCCATTGCACTCTGAAAAGTCAAGTCAAAGGTATGATTTTACCATTAAAAGCCCAATCTGTCAATGACACCCCTCCTCTCATCTCAGCCTCATATCTACCCTTACATCTTAACTTATCTGGATTTTTTTAAAATGCGAAAATAAACCATTCCTATGTTGCTCACCTTCCTAGCCCTGGTGTCAGTTATCATACAGTAGGTGCACAATACACTGACCTCCTCTTAGTACAGTGAGAGGAGGCAGTGCATGTGTGAAGCTGTAAAACCAGACAGACTCATGGGTGGTTTGAGGTGGTAAGGGAGAATGGGTAGATCTTGTGTGTTTTTTAGTTTTCTCGAAGGTTGAGCAGATCAATACTGTGTCCCCAGAAGCCCCCTTCCCCCATCATATCACAGATATGCAAATGAAGCAATGAATATCTTGTCTCTGCTCTGTATCCAAAGTCCATCAAGTGCCCTTCCTCTGGAGTGCAAGCAGTCAGAGTGAAGTCTCCAGGCTGAGAAGGGGGCACATCTGTCGGGAATGAGTGGTCCAATGTGCGATGTGTTCTGTGGGTTGGGTCAGATGATGCATGCTGCTCTGATTAGCATTGTTGTTGCGGTTGGGGGTAGCTGGGAGGCTGTACTGGCGATAAGGACGTGGTGGGGGACGAGAACGCTGGACCGGAGGAGGAGGTGGCTTGCGGAAGGCCGGGTGCAGGTGGTGGTTGTGCTTGGAGAGCTCCGACTCATCGTCAATGTCTGTGTCGTCGATCAGGGGGATGTTGTGCATGAAGTCGTTGATGAGAAACTCAGGATGTGCCATGAAGTTGTGGATGGAGTTCCTGGAGTCAGGCTTCTCGATGCCGTCGTAGAGGGAGCTACGGAACGCTTTCACCACCCGCATCTGAGTGAGAGGATGGGATGTGGAAAAGAGAGAGGGACAAAAAAGAAAAAGAAGAGAGTAATATGTAGGGTTTGAGAAGGGAAAGAAAGAGAAGAGGACGAGGAAGAGGCAGAAAAAGGGTGTAGTGGAAAAAGTAAGAGAGGGGTGGAAGCAAAGATATCTCTCAGTTTGTACCTGGTAGTCAGAGACTTTCCTGGACATGCCTTATTAATGCATAGACAGCTCAAGATCAAGTTGCTGCAATAGAAATTCAAGGCTAACAGTTCTAAAGTAAACGTATCATTACTTTAAGAAATTTCTTTAAGGAAGTGCATTCCATATTTTTCGTTTATCTTATAATTATTTCGGTCAGAAGTAAGGCAGTTAGGGTGTATTTGTTGCCATCTGGACATATCTTGCGCAACAAGATCTTAAGAGTTTCTCAAAGAAGGAGAAATGTCGGGAAAAAAAAAAAGAAACATAAGTGAGGTAGCAGGAAATGGACTCATCCAGTCAGTTTACGACTGTCAATCAGTCAAGTAGATGGATGTTCATTCTCATAAACACAAAATGGAACATACTGGGCTTCACACAGAAAGACAAATGGAAGCACACAAGTACAAATACAGCCAAAACGAAATGAATGCTTGCTATGTGTTAATACCAACCAATCAGAACGAAAACAAAAAGAGTGACAGATGCAGGCAGACGCGGGGAGACAGAGAGGGAAGTATGACAAATGGATGCCTTAATGCACACACACAGACACACAGGCAAAGGACGAGACGGTGGGTTAGAATCTGCATCAGTGTTCTGAGTGGAGCATTAGAGGTGAGAAGGACAGACACTGACAAGTGACTGGGATTGCAGATGGTGGGTTGGAGGAAAGATGCACTCACACTGCACCCACACTCAAAAGGAAGTATGACTGATGCCTCATTTACTCTATCAAATAACCAGTCGTGCGGTTATGCCAAACATAAAGCAAATGAAGCGGCAGCTCTTTAGTCACTGTGATTTTGTAGCATGCATAGCCTAGAGAAGCCATCAACCAATGAAGGTTGATGTGAGATTTTATAGAAGAGAAGAGTTATGCAGATGAAGTGTGTCTGTAGTCTGTTGTGATGTTTTTTATAATTTTTTTGTCCTGAACATTCAGCATTTTGTTCTCAATGAATGCTATGAACATATTTTTTTAAGGGATTCAATGCAACAGGGTTTGTGAACTGTCATATGTTTTCTTACAGTCTAATACAGAAATGAATGCTATGAACATATTTTTGTGAACTGTCATATAAGTAATATGTCTATTAAATGGATGATAGTATGCGAAGGGCTACACAGTGATCTCGCTCATTATAGAATTATAGAATCTAATAACGTGCACCCTTTTGCACCCTAGTGTTTTGCCAATCCATGTGCTTGAAACCAACTGGTGCGACAGGCAGCACTGTCATGCTGACAAACTCAGGGCAGGTCCAATAAACATCAGCATGCCAGATACAGAAATCCTTTGTTAGTGGCTAAGCCTCTTCAGCACTAACAGATCACTGACTCGGTACAGTATAATATGCCCGTCTCTGTAAGCAACATAATTGATATCGTTCAAGACTAGGAGCCATTCTGAGGCATGCTAAGTAGCAGTGGATCGTTTTGCATGGTGGTGTCGAGCAGTTCATTCAGGGAGAGAGACTGTGAGAGAGGAAGAGAAAGAGACAGCGGAGCATCTTTTGACATGCAGCAGCGCAGACAAGTGCAGATGGGTGAAAAGAAGATACATTTCACTGCAAGCTGGATAATCGGGGGAGAAGAGTGCAGCTACAGGAGCCGATATGAAACCAACAGACACAGCGACGTGCTTAGTCCAGTGCGGCTGTCTCATTCTGTTACAGAAAGCGAAAGAAAAGTGCATAAAGGAAACCAAAGGAAAGAGAGTGTATGATGATATGCAGCCAGTCTCATGCTGTAAGGACAAATAAAAACAAAGCAGTAGGACATGTACACACAGACACATTGCTGATGTATATAACGTTTAAAGATGAAAAGATTTGAGTGCACATTCCTTTGCTGTGGCCAGCGGGTGGTGCAGCCCACCTCTCCTACCCCTCTTCCCCAGTCAGAAACTCACCCAGCAAAGGAAAAGAGGCTAAATGAACCAGAAAGAAACAAAGATTCAAACAACAGAAAACAACAACCAAACAACCAAACAGGAAGAAAAGGTCAAGCATTTGGTTAAGTGCTTATCTGTTTTTCCAAAGAGCCTGTTTGTTAGCAAGAAAAGAAAAAAAAGACCTCCTGCAAATCTTGAACAATTTGAATATTGTTCTCATTTTGTTGTTTTCTTTTTGCTCTTTGTTTTAAAGTTCTTTTTTTTTTTTTTTTTACATGGATACAGGTAAACGTTCGAGTATAATGCCCACAGTAGAGGAATGGAGGAAAGCAAAAAATTGGGTGTTAAATGATATTTTTGTCTTTGCTCAGGATGTTAGCATGCCAGATTAGAGTCCACTGTCTCCCCAGGCTGTCCTTCAAAGAAAAATGTTTGATGGAAAAACTTGATCATTACAAATTTGTAAAAAAAAAAAATTCTATATAAAAATATGCTCCATTCATTAAATGTTTTGTTTTAGTTTTTTTTTTTTCTCCCAATGATGTTCTGCAAATCATTTGCAGCTAGGGGTCACAGAAGCAAAAATAGAGTGAGTAGAAGCAGAGGTGGAGGAAATGCTTAAAGAAGCTGTGATGAGAAACTCAGGGTTAATGAGGATGATCCGATAAATAAATGACCTCACATCCTAATGATCTTATTTCCTGCCTGAGGTTCGAGATCATCAGCATGACTCCATGGTCTATAAGCTGCTCTAATGAAGAGTTAGTCAACATTTACTTCATCAGTGATTCAATAAATGTAAAAAAAAAAAAGTGGAAAGTCACATGACTGTAACCATGAGGATGTTAATTGAAAAAAAAAAAACTTAAATAATCCTCACACTTATTTGCCCGTTTGGACAAAGATGAAAAGGCCAGATTTACCGCAAGTAACCAAAGCTTCAAGCAACAGGAAAAGCTTTTATAACTCATGTTCAGTTATAAACATTTCCCAATGAGAACTCTCCTCAGCACACACACAGTGACTGACGGAGTGTATGTGTATTTGGCAGTGGACTGTTACCATAAACGGTAAATGTTTGAACAAATGAGAACGCAAACAGGCAAGAGGTAAACATGAATATCCATCAGTGGCAGTGTCCTTTTCAGCCTCTGGTTCACAGTGTAAGCATGTATTACAAAAACCCCATATGGAAACAAACATGATTTTAGAAATCTCAACCTCTGAATAACTTCCCTGTTTCATTATATATTTTTAATATATACTTAAAAAATTGGGTGAGTGACTGAGGTGACTTAACAGGCACTTATTGCATGAGCATACTGAATTGTAGACATGAGAGGACACTCATCCACTCGCGCGCGCACACACACACACACACACACACACACACACACACACACACACACACACA
>JAQMYK010000015.1:11995587-12013147 GCA_030014345.1 Clarias buthupogon
ACACACACACACACACACACACATACATACATATACACACATATATGCAAATCATGATGGAATGGGATGGGTCCCATACACAGCATGAAATGATAAGCATGTAGTAATACAGAACAGACAGCTGTGGGGTATGAGATGAGCAAATTTCTAACCTGCTACTAAAGTCAAGACATGCAAACAAAGGAGAGATGGAGGAAGGTAGAAGGCTAAAACAAAAATGGAAAAGCTAAAAGCACCTCGTTATTTGAGAAGCTTTCCGAATTCATTTTTAACACAATAATGTAATTCATGAAAAAAATCAATCTCAAGCATAACAAGAACTAATCAAGTGCTAAGGAATTATTTGGCTGTTACACTATAGATAATGTATAATTATATACAAATATTTAGATTTTTTTTGGTTTGTTTCTACGTTATAATAAAAAAAAACATATTCCTGATAAAGCACTTGGAGTAGAACACGTATCCTACAAAAAAGGTAGAAGACAGGAAAAAAGAACAATCATAAAGGATTGATGAACCAATGGTACATAGAGAGACATAGAGTGAGAGATAGAAAAAGATAGAGAAATAGATTAAAAGCTGACAGATGGATCTGTGGAAGTAAGAAGTACAGAGACATTAGAAGACACGTTCAAAAAATCTCAAACGGATGAACCACAACCTGCATTATTTAAAATAACCATGAGAAAAAAAAGAGAGAGAGAGAAAGAAAGATAGAGATCAGAACCTTATAGGGCTTATACTCGAAGGTTTACCCCTTTCACAGGGCTGGAGCAACTCACCACACTTTTGAAGTGTTTAATTACCAGAAAAGCTTTTTGGGTTTTAGCTTGTGCCAAAAACACGCTTGACAACAGAAACTTCCCGAAAAAAAAAAAAGAAAAGAAAAGAAGAAGAAGAAGAAGGGGCTGCCATGTTCTCTCTGCATTTCCTCAAATCATTAATGCATACTTTCCTTTTCTGAGAGCAGGAACAATGGTTGTGATACATGATCAAATGAGAGCAGAATTCCTTACCAAATTTTATGGTGTTCCATTTATAGGCACCATCATTCTAGAGGCAGAAATATGTGCTCCAATGTACCAAAAAAACTTTGCAGAACTTAGTAGACAGCTATTTGAGCTATTGGTCCATTATGAATGAGATTACATATAGCTCTGAAGTGGATGCTGGAATCTGCATGTAACCCAACCCTAAGAGGGAAACTCTAAACTACAAACATCCCCCTTTAGAGGAGCCGACACGGCACATAACAGAGTGCATTGATGCTGTTAAGTGCACTGATTGAATGAAAGCAAAGAGACAGACAGAGAAAGAGAGAGAGAGAGAGAGAATGGCATACTTGGCCCATCCAGAGGATACAGAAAACAAAACCAAGCCCAACAAACAAGAAAAACCGAACAGCAAGAGGAGAGTATCAACACAGCAAGACGCAGGGGTGGGAGGGACACGAGAAACAGCACTCCACACAATTACACAGCCCAGCAAAGAGCCACTCACAGAAACCACAGTAACCACTTTCCAATAAAAAAAGTAGATATACAGTACATGTTATACACTGCACAAGTGCAATGTGTGTATGTGGGCAAGTAGATGTGCTGCAGAATGTTTCTGAAACATTTATCGTGTGTGTGTGTGTCAGTGTGTCTCTGTCTACAGTTAAAGGTGTGAGGTGTGCGCGTCTGTCTCTGTGTAGAATGTGTCAATGATTCTATGTATAAAGTGTGTGTTATGTCTGTCACAGGGAAAGCAGGGGACTCACTCCCAGGGGCGGCGCTTGCATTGGCAGTGGAGAGAACTACATGAGTGGGGGTAGAAATATTGGTTACGTCATGGAGCTGGCTGAGCACAGAGGAACGCCGTCTCACTGCACCCTGAAATGAACCACTCCTCTTGAATGTACTCACTACCTCCATCTGCAGGAGAGAGAGAGAACCATAACACACATACTTCAGACACAAAAAAAGGACAAAGCAAGGGGAGAAATCCAGGAGGATAATATATTTGTGGCTGTACCAGGTGAACATAATATATAAGCTGTACCAGGTGAAAATTGTTATGACATTTAAAATGGTTATCACTCAGCCTTTCACACATTCCTGACTAAAAAGCTAAGAAGTCACAGGCACATTCATTCGTCATAGTAAACATCAGAACACACTTTCAAGCTCATCTAAACATACCGTATGCTAAGGCTAACTAAACTAAACCTGGAGCACTCAAAAAACTGGTCTTTGATTATGTGCTAGGTATGCACCCGAATATAAATACATTATTGGGAATTCACAGGTAATACTTTTTAATAGATAGAAATACAGATATAAATAGGAGCCATGTATGTTTTTTGAGCATCTGGTTAATTCCACAGGTGTGCATCTGGATTGGAATCACACATGATATTACAAAAATTAGCAAGCAGTCAGGCAGAAAGCTTGCAATGGCCATGTTTTCATTAATGCAAGTCTCTGCAAAATAAATTTACTCTGTTCACTTATTCATTCTTAGTAACTACCTGGTCAGATCACATTGGTTTAAATTCTGCTATTAATTTGTTTGCATTCTGCAAACTAAGTAAATTTAAAAGGTAATACTGTGAGAAATAATGAACTTGGCTGTACTGTAGGTTGAGAAACTGCCAGAACCTTAATTCATAGGCACGACCAAGAGTACTGCAACAGTTACCAGCTTACCCTTTAGATAAACAAAGGCAGGAATTACGGTAAAACCTCTTGTACACCTGCAGGGGAATCAGTGCTCGATTAATCTGATTATCTCTTTCAGGAGCGCAGTCATGGCGACTGGAGTGTACACACTTTGCCAGAGCCTCCCTTGAATTAAAGCCTTGATCAAATTCAGCTGACTGATGATATGAGTCTTGCTGCTGTAACGTGTGTTGTGTTTTGCCAACCCGATGTCGGGTGAGGAGAGGATCGATGAAAATCTTGTAAGGGGCTTTGTTAGCACTTTTGTGGATGCCACCCCTATGTTACGTCCATCATATTCATGTATACATGGATTTTAGTATGTACGATAAGGAAATAAATGAGTGGCATTGTAAGTATTAGAGTGCAATCACTAAAGTCTGGGTGTGCCTGTAAGTGTGAATATGTGTGTTCATGGTTCCGAAAGTCCATTTCTCTCTTTTTGATCATAAATGCAAATAAAATAAGGTCCTGTTAATTTTAATAATGTGCATAATCATCATATTGAAAAAGTCTTGAGCCTCCCATCATTTCTTTACATTAAATTTAATTATGTAGATGAAAGAAATGGGAACAACTGTCTAAATGCAACTGGCTGCAAAGTTCTTAAATATATAAGTTTTAAAATTGGTTGTTTATGAAACAACCTCAGCAGCAACCTCTTTTCCCCTCTCATCTGTTCTAACCACTAAGCATTCAGCATCAACAGTACACTACTCATCGGCCTGATCATTTGTTATCATCTGCACCTGTTTGTCCCTGGTTCATGCCTTCAGTTAGATTTATTTAAAGCTCAAATGAATCATAGGTTACTGTATGGCTTAACAAAAAAAAAAAAAAACATTGCTCTGAAACTAGTCGGGTACAGGGACAGGACTAAAAACGAGAGCCAAAACTTGCCAAAAATGAGAGCCAAAAAAGTCCTTCAATAAACTTGGCAAATTACTCATCAGGACTAATTTAAAAATAGCAGACAGTCTGACTCTTTAAAAGTAAAATATGAAGAAATGAGGGGTGGCTCAAGACTTCTGCACAGTACTGCACTTGATACTTGAATGTACTTGATTAGTGAAAAAAGACTGATGCTAAAGGGGTTCAAGGGGGTTTTGTTTTGGATCCCAAGTCTTTGAGAAACAACTCAGTTTATTCTGACACAATCCCCTCTAATGGTACTGGAATAGCAAGGCATTTCTTTGGTTTTTGCTGTACTTTGAAGACATTTGGGTTGGATAAAGAATATGATAGAATTTCATCTAAACACTTTAATAGAAATAACACTTCATATTTGTGGGGCCTCCCAGGGATAGGTATATTTATACTTAGATATAATGACATTTTAATCTCACATTTTAATATATTTACATCATGTTATTCCTGATAGCCACACAGTTAAACCACAACTAATTTATGGTTTTCACAGCAAGAAGGTGACTACTTGTTCAATCATAACTTTTTTTTATTGTAAATATTTTTTTAACTATATTTCTTTTTCAGTATTATGTGTGTACTTAATACATTGTGCACGTGTTTACTTATTGAATAAATGATATAGCAGCACAGCAAGTCTGAAAGAATTAAACAAATGATGGGTCTTCAACATATTTTGTCCTCAGCCCCCCTTTTTTGGCTTCACCAAAGGAGAGCACTGAGTCCACATATTTGATGTGGCACAGGTTTTACACTGGATGGCCTTTTTGCTGCACATCTTCAAAATCATGCAACCAGTGACTCGGGATGGTTGCCTGGCCGACCTCAGCAGTGAGAGAACGGCATGCTTGACACTAGTGCAACTGGGAACAAAAGATCTTAAGCAAATAAACTGGTTGATAAAAGTTTCCTAGAACTGTGATGGAAAAGGCTTATGATATCACGATGCATGAAGACAAACAGCAATGCAGCATTAAAAAAAAAGAAAATAATTGTCTCAGAAGCTGATTATTCAGAAAAATTGTCCTATAGTTAATCACAATATAAATATTAAACTGTCCTCTAATATAAAACACGGTCATACTGTAGACATATTCTAGTATCAGCTAAGAAGTTTCCATTTTTCATTTTTTATAATCATAAACTTCTAAGCTACACTAGAAGGTCCAGTCTCAGTGCTCACTCTTTGCACCACTAGTTCCACTGTAGTTACTAAATAATTCATAGTAAGTACAGAATAATATGCTTTACGATGAATAATTGAACAATAGGGACTTTAAAGAGTTAATGTACTCATTCTATTGGACCCTACTGATCGTCCTCCCTGAGTCTGCAGATTCACTCTGAGCTGAAGTCTAGAAATACTTAAGTAGCCTGCGCACATTTTTACAGGGTCCTACATCCTGTCAACACTCTCAGTGCTACAGTCTTTGCATCCTTTTTGGATTCCTTTATCAGCAGTCACACCAGCTCACTTTCTATCCTTCACTAAGCCTATTATCCAGGTCTGGTAAACCACACACACTGCCATCATGGACACCAATTTAACAACCTTACTCTGCAAAGAGCCCACACACATCATCACACATCTCCTCATAGTGTCTTGAGTGTCTCTTCAAAGCTCATCCACTGTGCTCAGCTGTCTCTTTCCTACCTGTTCTATTACTGGTTACGAGACAGAGAGAAGGGAAAGCACTGCTGCAACAGTGAGAGCATGTTCAATATAACATAACTCACACACACACACACACACACACACACACACACACACACACACACACACACACTGTACATGCACAGCTATGATACCAAAGGGATACTGGGTATGGAAAGATAACAATCAATGCTATTTTGTTTGTTTAAAGAAGAGAATGAATATTAAAATACTGTGAAGATGTAGAGGAAAATGAAAAGACAGTTTTTAAATCAGATGCTGAGGTAGAGCCAAGTGTAAGGAATCTCTTCACACTTCAACCATCTTCATGCATCATGTTGACAAGTATAATTTACATAAATGTTCTAAAAGGTTAGTATTATTTATTAAAATTAATTAAGAAACTAGTATTAATTGTCCCCCATCCCACACACCTCTTTTAAAAAGTACCATGATGGGTTGTTGTACAATGTTAAACACTTAAATTATATGAAGATAATTAGCCCTTGGTATCAAAATTAAGACGAGCGGTACAAGGGTGTTCCATAGACCCCCACTGGATGTAATCTGTAGCACAGAGGCAAAGGTAAAACTAAAAAGAAAGGTCTCTAAAGGACTTCAATTACAAAATAGAGTAATACAGATCTGAGCAAGGGGAAGTTTTATAGATAACTGTCAGAGAAATCTATACTCTTTTACTAAAAGGTCCCAAAGAAAACAGAACAAAGACAGACAGAGGTTAGGATGAGATGATGTTTTGCTGATGCTGAGAAAGCATCTACAGACAAAGGAGAGAGAGAGAGAGGTAGACAGACCAAAAACAAAACAATATTCCTTAACAATGATGAGTCTACTATCCATGTATACCAAAGCACCTAGGACTACTAAGACTACTTCTAGCAGTGAAAGTGTTCAGGGAATATGGGCATACACACAGCACCTGAGTCTGGATGCGGTTGAGGCCTCTGAACCAGAGGATCTGCCCCCTGCGCAGCTCTCTTTCTGCATGGTCAATCTCCTCCTCATCCTCAGCCAGCTCATCCTCAGTCATCTCATCTGTGCCTGGCCCTGTACCTGCCTCTTTCAGACATTTCAGGTGACTGGTGGGCACTGTGGCAATGACCTGGAGCACAGAGACAGATTATCAAACATTAGAATTTGGTGGACAAAGAAGTACTATTGTATGTACAATAGAGACACAGAAAGAGAAAGTCTCCTCTGAACGTATTGGAATGGTAAGGCCAATTCTTTTTCAAGACATTTGAGTTTAAGATTAAAAGATGAATTTAAGATGGTTATTTAAATGATGATTAAGATGATGATTTATTATTATTATTATTTTATTTCCTGGCATTTATATCTAAATGCGTTAACATGACACCACCCAAATGTATTGGAACAGATCTTCAAGTCCTAAAGTAAACTAAAGTCAATAGCACTTACACTGATTAGCCATAACACTAAGACCACTGCCCGATGAATTGGATAACATTAATTATCAATTATATACCTGGTGACAGGGCCATGGGCACGTTTATGCCCACATGGACCAAAGGCCAGCCAGCCTGGCCTGATACCACAGAAAGGTCAATGCAGTATAAAAGTCAACGCTAGACTTGACAGAACACCCAGTGCATCATAGCCTGCCATGCACAAGGCGTAGCAGGCAAAGAGTTCAAGGTTGTTGATCTGGCCTCCAAATTCCCAAGATTGCAATCTGATCAAGCATCCGTGTGTCCAATCCGCAACCCACAGAACTCAAAGGATCCACCGCTAATTATCCAGTGCCAGACATCACAGAGGTGGTCCCATGGAACCATGCCCCAAGGGGCCAGAGATGGCCTGGTAGCATAAGGGTAACCGAAAAATAAGGTTTTAATATTAATGGTTTTAATGTTGTGGCTGATCTGTGTATATGTGGTTGAATATCCCCTGTTCGTAATAACTACATCAAGCCAGCAGCTCAATGACACCACCAAACAGTTGTGTTCTTCTTTCTGCTGTACGTTTCCAGGTTTATTTCAAAGCACTTGATCAAGAAATGCCAGAAAATGCACGCTCAATTGGGTAAAGTCATATTAAACTGACATATTCAGTTTTAAATTTTCCTCTTTTTTTGTGTGATTGTCTGCCCAAAGTTCTTCCTGATGTTTGGATCCCATTAAGATTGGATGTGATACTGTACCTTGTGATACCTTCAACCCTGTCCTGGTGAGGTTATTGGTGATGGCAATGACTTTTTTGGCTGTTTTGTGCTGTTGTTGGCTGACTTGTTCAACATGTGGTTGTTGGTGGTTAAATGTCTAGTTGTTCTGGTTTTTGTGTGGTTTTTGTGATTACTTATTCTGATCTTTTGATCTCGAACCCAAATGACTTCAGTGACTAAAACAAAGGCCTTGCTGTTTTAGAGCTTTTGGAGGGGAACAATGGATGTCAGAGTGATCTACAGCATTAACAGCCATAAACTGCAGCATAAAAAAAAAAAATCTGCATAATGACATAAAGATCATTCTAAACATTACATTTTAAGTGAGCATGATCAGCATGCCATATTTGTGTTTAAAATCTTAAACACTTGAAATGCTGTATATACTGTATAGTTAAACTATAACTATTTTTCAATAAGACATTATTTATTGGCGCTGTCTGTTTATAGAACCTGTATTTGAAGGCACAATACATAATAAATTGCTTCATACTTGATTCAATTCATTAACCTTCTTCTATCCTTCCACTTCTCACCTGACCCCAAAGGAGCTCTCCAACTCCAACAAAGAGGCACCACAGCCACTGCTCCACGTTGAGAGGGGCACAGCTAAAGGGTTTTCCCCCAAACTGCACTATAACGATCTGCACAGTGAACACACACACACACACACACGAGTCACAGGTCAAACTTCACTAAGAACGAAAGCCGTCTACTATCGTCACCCTCCATATATCACAGTCAAGGCACATTCAGATGCAGAAACCTTATACGTTCATTCTTAATTGGTTTAAAGTTAGTAAGTGTGGGACCTGGATACCGAAGGTGCCCAACACAATGCTGCAGAAGATGGGGTTGCCAAAGATGCCATCAAACACATTCCTCTCTCCATGGATCTTGCGAGCATTGATCTCATTAAATAGCTGCATGAGGACGAAGGTGTTGAAGATGATTGTGTAGTGTTCGGAGGGAGGCGAGTGAAGTGGAGCATTGCGCCCGCTGTCGATGTTGAAGATCTTTTCTCCTGCACAGAATGAGAGAGGCAGAGGAGACATTGGTTAAAGTTGGGACAAAAACAGTGACATCAAGGACTCTTTTTAGATTTTGCAATAAAAGTGAAACAGTACAAATAATGTCAGCATAAACAGTTTGTGCTCTGTTTTGCTGTTTTTAATCACAATTAATTTAATGATTTAAAAACATATTCATATTACAGAAAATATTGCATAGATAGCCATGTCAAATAAATGTTGACAGCTGAAAAAATCATTGGAGCTCCCCTGCCCCCTCTCCATGACTTGTCCTCAAACCCAGGACACAATCTCTTTCACCTCCTCCCTTCTGGCAGGCGCTACAGAACTCTGCACACCAAAACTGCCAGACACAGGAACAGTTTCTTTCCACAAGCAATCACCCTCATAAACAGTTGAACTGGATCTTACAACCGTCTTTAAATCATTATTTGCACAAATCGAACATCCAGTATCATACTGTATATTGGGTAAAAGCACTCCATCAAACTCCCTACATGCACATTACTTCACTACTACTATACTACTTTTTGTGTACTACCTAGTATAGTACATATGATGCACACAGGGCTACTTTACCTACTTTACAATCCCTTTATGTACACTCTACTGCATATACTCAGGATCCTCCCGCCTTATTTAATCTTATTTAATCACAACCTAAATGTTGTGTAATTACTGTATACAAATGTTTTTTTTGTTCATTTCTTTTTTTTTGTACAAGATTGACACTTACACTTGTGCTTTACCTTCTTTGTTTCCAAAAATATTGTTTTTTATTCCTAATAACTATGATAATAGTACAATCTTAATTGTTTAAATAAAATGTTTCAACACTAATCAACCGGTTGTTATTTGATTATTCCATTCTTGTCTCTTAGCTTAAATCTTACCAACAAACAGCAGAGTGAAGATGATAACAAGCTGATAGACACCATGGCCGAGAATGTTCTTCATCATGGTGAGGGAGATGAGTGGATTGTTACGGCCGTAGGGTTTTCTCAATAGCAAGGCTTCAGTGGGTGGTTCGGTGGCCAGGGCAAGCGACGCAAATGTGTCCATAATAAGGTTCACCCATAGCATTTGCACCGCTTTCAGAGGAGAGTCCTGGATTAAAAGAACACACACACACACACACACACACACACATGATAACAGTAACGTTTAGGAATACACATAGTTTTCTGCGTTGGAGTTCCAGTAATTCTTATAGGAGGTGTAGGAAAAAGTTTAATGCTCAGTACTAACAACCTCCAGCAGGGGGATCATTACACAGCCTAATTGGAGCATGCCTTTCCCACAATCCCCTGCCTGCCAGTGCGGTGCAATGCAGTAGGTTCTACTAACCTGCTACAGAGTTTAAACGCTGATCTAGTGCGAGCTTTCTACACTATAGAAGCACACAGCAACGCAGTCAATGGCTTCTGAATTAGATTCTGAAAAAGTTTGTGAACTGTTTGCTTTGTGTGCAGGTGTGTATACAGAATATACAGTGTATGTGCAGTTTTTTTTTTGTGTGTATTACCTGTGTTATACAGGCTCCAGTGAAGGCCACTATGACGGCCACGACATTGACAGTAAGCTGAAACTGCAGGAATTTTGAGATGCTGTCATAGACATTCCGCCCCCACATGACTGCCTTCACGATGCTACTGAAATTATCATCAGTCAGGATGATATCTGAAGCCTCTTTAGCTACATCAGTTCCAGCTATGCCCTGAGAAAGACAGTGAAAGAGAGAGTCAGAAAGAAACAGTGGGAAGGACAGAGACACAGAGAGGGAAGATACAGAATAGAGAAATAGAAAGGACCATAATAAAAATACAAGTTGGACCAATTTTACCATTTTGCGATTCATTACAAAAATACCGATAGACTTCTTTCCTCACAAACGAATAACAAGTAACCTACTTAGAATTAAGCAGTAACCGGTGTTGTGGAAAGTTCTATCAATCCCTGAGTGTGCACAACACTACCAAAAAGCATGATCAATAAAAATGCGCTGGCAGAACCAAAGTGCTCACTTTCATGTACTTTCTCTGCATTCTCACTTCACTTCACTTCACTTCACTTATCTCAGCCATCTATTAAAGATAGAAATGCCATAAGATGTTCTTCAAGTTACTTGTATTATCAGGTTACTTGTAATATAGTATCATGCTGTAATAGCTCATATACCTATATTCACAAAACACAGTTTGCAGTCTGCTTTTTTGCTTTGTAATCATGAAATGTACATTTTACTATAATGTCGAAGTCCTCATAAGCAGTTGCCCAAAACAACTATCGTGACCATAAATAAAAACAAATTGCTTACAATATAATAGTTGGTTTTCACATTGGGTCAAAACAATATGAATTAATTATTGATAGACAATGGACTTTAATTGCAAATGTATAGAGAAATAAAATAAAACAAGCACAAAAATAGAAGAAAAAAACAGAAAAAGAAAAAAGGGAGAGATAAGTACTTTTGGTGCAGGAGGGCCTGCTGGGAGATCATTAACACAGTACAGTAGTAGACATGGATTTTTCTCTGGTATAATTAGTCACAAAACACAGAGGATTCTCTTGAAAAAGAGCAGTGAGGGAAAATGCTTTAAAGGATGATTTAAAAAAAAAAAAAAAAGAGAGAAGGGTGGAAGGTTAGATAGATGAAAACAGAAAATAGAGGCACTCACCATGGCAAAGCCGACATCAGCTTTCTTGAGAGCCGGTCCATCATTGGTCCCATCACCAGTCACAGCCACCACCTGCCTCTGCTCCATTACAGTGCTGTCAATGATACCTGCAGATCATAAGCAAAGCTTAACCATTGAATATTACTATTCACTGTATATCTAGCTCATAGTGTAGCTTGATGAAACCAAGACATATTTTATCATTATTTATTGATGTATGACTAAGATAGCATGAGTCGTGAATGAAGCAGCGTTCTAACCTTTAACCAGAGTGTGTTTGTCAGTGGGTGAGGAGCGTGCCAGGACTCTCAGTTTGGGCCAGATCTTATCAATCCTCTCCTGTTCAATCTGAAACATGCAGAGCAATAGACATCGCTTCGATTGTTTGATAGACTGTAAAAGTGATATCAAGGCAAGTCTAAAAAATTCACCTTATACAGTACACTGTATGACCAATATCACTTTTCTTTGTATATATCATTGTATCGGGCTATTTTGTATTTCTTTTAGAATTCCCTTCTTAAAATTAATACATAAAATGAAGTTTAAATACTATTTGCAAAATACTTTTAATGGTCTACCACTAGTATATTATTACATAGTTAGTCAATAGCAGGGAACGCATGATTTTAATGTTTTTTTTCTATTTTGTTCAGACCATGACTCCTGTAAAAATACCATAACAAATTTCACATACCTGCAAATTTATTTGATGTGCATAATCAAAAAAAAAATGTAAATCCATATAATTATTTTCTCTCTGTATACTGGAACAGAATTTTTTGTTCCCAACCTTAACACTGAAGAACACATTAAATTAAAGCTGACATCAATTAGCCTATAACCTATTTGTTTTAGATTTATTTATATTTGGATTAAACATATTACATGCAAATGACAAGTTAAAAATTTAAATAATTATAAGAATTCTATGATTGATACAATTAAATAAAAAAATGTATATACTTTATATATATATTTATGGCCATGCTCCAGGACCCACGGAGCTCCCCCAGACTGCATTCTGTTCTACTGTTTTAATAAATAAAAATTAATCACCTCTCCTTTCTCATTCCTGATTCGTCGATTGAAATCCTTTCCCTCCAGACATAAGAAATCATCACCGGGCTGGATGATGCCACACTTGGCAGCGATGGCACGTGCCGTGTTGATATTGTCACCAGTGACCATGCGCACAGTGATACCTGCTCTCTGGCATTTCCGGATGGCTTCAGGGACCTTCAGAGTGAGAAAAACAGATAAATACAGATGCAAATGTTCTTAAAGATTTAAAAGTTAGTCTAATTAAATAGGAGACAAAAATTGTGATACTTTTTAATGGACTTCACACACAAAACAAATACATGTTGAATGAGATTTCCAGACATACTGTATGTCTGTTAATTAACATTGCTGGAGGGCATCTGTAGTAATTATGATTGATTCACATGGGATAAATGGCCTCTGTTTAAATTACAGACATTTGAGTGTCTTCAATACATGGTTGTTACATTAAATATCACATACCTGTATATATTAAGCTATGCTTTCTGTGATATGGGCTCTGTGTATACTGATTGCAGCTCCCTGCAGGTTATATCTTATATACCAACAGATATAATACAGAAATAAGACAATCTGTGTAAATCATAACATTGGAGTGTCTTCACACAAATGGTTGTTACATTAAATATCACATGCGCCTATTTTTTAATTAAAGGTTGCATTTAACCTTTAATTTAGCAAATTACCTTAACAAGTATGTAGGTTATACCTGTGCTATTAATTCAATAACTTACAATACAGTACAAAACCCATGGAAGTCCTTAAACTGTGTTTTTTTATTGTTCTGTGTCTTAAATTCAGCCAAATCAGATTTTTTTTTTCTGGTCAGCTGGAAACAATAAAAGAGAGCACTTCCTGGATCATCTTTATACTAAATAAACAGTGACCTCTTTTATGAAAGGGTATAATGGCTTGTTTACGAACATGGCTTTCAAGCAGGATGTACAGTACTCAGAGCTATTTCTATTGGTCATTGTACAGATAATAATCTTTTCAGACAAATACACATAGCTAAAATATCTGACAGAATGGATTCAGACAGGACTAAAAAGTCATACTTCCCAGACCTACTTTAATAATAATTACATTATCCCACCTCCCTCTGTACACCTCATCCAATCCAAATGGTGATTAAAACAGCCAATTCCAGACCTCTTGCTTTATTCGAGCTCTACATACCTCAGGTCTAACAGGATCCTCAATCCCAACGACAGCAATGCATGTGAGATCAGTAACAATTTCAGCCTCATTCTCCCAGTCAGGTTCAGGCTCGCCAGGGAGATCACGGTAGGCAATGCAGATGGTGCGCAGGCCCTCACACGCCATTGGCTCAATCACTTTCTTCACCATTTCATCCCTGTCCCTTGGCCTGAAGCTTCGCGTTTCACCTCCTGCTCCTAAAATTGATGAACACCTACAGGATAAAACAAAAATCAAGAGATGAACTACCCATAATTGAATATGGAGAGATAATTTGGTGTAAAACTATTCAGTCAGCAATGAGAGGCAGAATACATTTCATGCATGTTGGTGTGATATTATGCAACTGGTGAAAAAATATATAAAAACCAAATAACAAAATGTGACAATAATAGAGACAATCCAGGAGGACTCACTTTTTCAGGAGGATTTCAGAAGCTCCTTTGCTGTAAAGACGGAAGTTGCCATCAGGAAGTTGCACCACGGTGCTCATGGACTTACGGACGGAATTGAAGGTGTAGACCTTGTAGAGCTTCTCCTCTGGGATCTGTTCACGAACAGGTGCATAGTCTCTCTTTAGGTCCAGCACAAAGCCCAGCAAGCCACATTCAGTCTTATTCCCCACTTGCTTAGGCAGGCCACCTTCCACATCAGGGGGCTGGAGGAGAGAACGTAAAGAGAGAAAGTTATGTGTAGACAAGTGTTCTAGGCTTTTTGTGATACAGTCATCGTCTTGCATGTGTATACTGAAAGCAGCTCCCTCCTGGTTATTTGTTCTGATATGATTTTGAATATTATTTACTTTTTATAAATGGGTTTTTATATGCTTGCAATTTTGTAAACTTTATTGCAATGCCCAATATCATTATCTGGTATACCTAACAGTCATAATACTGAAATAATGAAATGCCTGTTTTTGTTGTTTGTAATGAAAGCTGAAGCTTTCTCTAAAAACATGTCTAATCTAAAAAAAATCACTTTTCCAGGTGTTCTGAAGAAATACATTAATATCATTCATATATTTTTTTAAATAACTGTAAGCACCAGCTGGGTTGTCCAGGACTACTCAAAAGTCACATTAGTCATGTGGTTGATGACAGAAGTGCCAGCAATATAAGCTTCAGCAGCAAATGTCAGATTGTATATGACTCAATGTTTGCAACCAAGTTTAGAGAATCTTTGGATGCTTTATAATGATCACAATTCCATACGGAGACACATCCTCTGCTGTGCATGCTCTTACCAGAATCTTGGAAGTGTAGGCGCTGTTGATAGAAATGGCATTGACAATCATCTCCAAGGTGTTAGAGCTGATCTGATTGGCTTCAGGGATCTCGCGGAAGTGCTGGTCATTCACATAGGCCTGCACCACAGTCATGCGGTTGGTAGTCAGAGTGCCAGTCTTGTCCGAACAGATGGCAGTGGCATTGCCCATTGTCTCACAAGCATCCAAATGGCGCACCAGGTTGTTGTCTTTCATCATTTTCTGTGAGGACAGAATAAGAGAGAGAATAGCAGGTAAGATTGGCCTTTGTTGGGTTTTGTAGTGGACCATGAGTATTAACATTAAAGCATCATTTGAATGTTATAGGTAAAATTTTTGAATTAGCAGGATAAGAGCACAACTAGATCTAGATAAAGTATTTTTATGCTTTGCATATTTAAATTACCTAATGCAATGGGCAGACTCTGTAATAAGTCCTATTCCATAATTACATGTACCCTTAATGCAAAGTGCTTTGGTTTACCTTACCTTCACTGAGTAAGCTAAAGAGATGGTGACAGCAAGGGGGAGACCCTCAGGCACAGCCACCACCAACACAGTAACTCCAATGATGAAAAACTTGACAAAGTACTGCACATAGATTGGTGTGCACTCAGGGAGCCAGCTCCGACCCTCTACCACGAATGTCTCAATCACGAAGTAGAGCACTAAAATAATCACTGTGATAGCTGACATTACAAGACCTGGAGGGAAAATAACAGGCTGTTTGCAGAACTGCATGAGTTACATAAAACAAAGGCATAATGACCTACTGTCACTATGACTGACAAGCATGTAGACATCACTCCTTTTGTTGAATTTTTGGATGTGGGTGGTGCACTTTTTTTTCTTTTTTTTTTTCTCATTTAGAGTCTAGGGAACCACAGAGATGAGAAATATCAAATCAGATTAATACAAGAGAGAATGTCACCAACTATTGCATAAAGTGTGACCTTGAACTTACAAGGTCCTTGAAAATTCTCTTTACCCTGCCTTGACTGAATTAGAGGTAGAATCACCAAACAAGATAAGCTAGTCGTTTATTCTCTTTGGAGTGGCCACTCACCTGCTTTACCGATCTGCACAGCCAATTTGGTAAGTTTGCCCTGCAGGACTGATTTCTCCTTCTTCGGCACATTGGCTTTTTTCTTCTCCCTCTCCTCCACCTCTCCACCTTCCGCGCTCTTCAGCGGCTGCATTTCCATAGCGACTGCTCCATCCTGCTTCTTGGCTAACGGGTGGGACAGAATTTGAGGCTATTACATATGGACAACAAATCTGTCCTGGCACAGTTAAGAACTCCTGCGAGCAATATGCACCACCAACATGAACCTCTCTGATTACTATATACATAACAAAACACACTACAGTGCAGACTTCTACTATGGACTTGTACTACATGTTGATATATGGCAATAAAAAGCAAGATGAATGCAGACACAATTACTGATGGCACAGTGGAAACACAGAGCATCTACAGTACATTTGCAGGACAAGTGTCGTATCCCTTGTGACACCCATTGAGATGGCACATTTTATATGCTACAGAATTTTACTTTACGTTTAATATAAGGTGACACTGCTATAAAACGTTACTACAGTGGTTAAATCAGCTGGTGAAGTCCTGGATGCTGTTATGTACTGTATGCATCTCCATTAATGCAATTACATAACTCATACATGACATTACCACGTTTAAACAGTAACGATTCCCATTGCACAGCACATTAGGTGACCTACAGGGTAAAGAATATTCCACCACAATGAAATAATTAACCCCTCATTGCCGCTCATTCATCTACCCTATTGTCTCTCCGGTACCTTTATTTTGATTGGTCTCCACTGTGGCCTCTGGCTGCTTGCCTGTGAGACAGAGAGAGAAAGAGAGAGAGAGAGAGAGAGAGAGAGAGAGAGAGAGAGAGAGAGAGAGAGTGAGGTATGTTTGAGGGAGGTAGACAGAATATAGAAGATAGAAAAAAAGCAGAAAAGAAAGAGAAGAGAGTAACAGGGAATAAAAAGTGACAGACAGAGACAGAATGAGAGACAGGGCACACAATGTTCTTGTGTGGAAGAAAACAAGAGAGCACAGAACTATGGAAACAGATGAAAAAGCGCACACATATACATGCACCACATGCATATACACGTACATAAACATTTAACCAAATGAAATTAATACTTCAATTCTAAATGGTTACCTCATTTGGTTTCACTGATTCAGTGTAACTATTATCTGTCTATTATTTGTGGGATGGACCAAGTTTCATATGTACAGTTTAACTTGTACTGTACATGCACCTGATGCCAGTATATTGCTCAGAAAGTTGGTGTTTTTAATAGTACATACCATTGGTGATGCTGCTCTGTTTGGCTTCAGTAGTAAGTGAGTAACTACTGTCTTCTGATTGGGGTGCGTGAGGGGGTAGGTGTTGGGTTATGTGGGCGTGGAGGAGGGATTGTGGGAGGTTTCGGGATTGGGTGGAGGTAAGAAACAAAAAAAAAGGTATTTATAACACTGTCAGACATGTGATGGTATGCCAGGGAGTGAGGAAATAAGTAGTTGGATGTGGTTTGATAACATTATTTTAGAGAACATTTTAAACGATCTATGCAAATTGAGAACGAGTTATTGTAAGTCAGCTGTCGGAATTTCCAAATATACTGTAATGGCTGAAATCTCTCTGAGAGATAATAAATTGGATCATAACAAAAGATTTGTGCTTTCTCTTGTTCTCCTCCATAATCTTTTTTTTTTTTTTTTTTTTTTTTAACTAATGCATAATCCTGCACATGGAAACCTTAATTCTCCTGCAAACAAGAGAAAATC
>JAQMYK010000015.1:12091235-12111459 GCA_030014345.1 Clarias buthupogon
ACCATGTTGAGCTGATTGTGAGACAGGTCCAGATTCTCCAGCTTCCTAATGTGTGTGAATGAACAAAACAGATGTGCTACTGGATGTGCATTGAAGCAATATGCATACAGGTTTCGATGCAGTATCCAGTAGTTATAACAATGAGAGACTTGTCATATTCATCTTTGCTAAATCATCCTTTATTTTTCTTGTGACTTGCTTGGTACAGGGTTTTGCATTCTCTACATGTTTGTGTGGGTTTTTTCAGGCTCTCTGGTTTTCTCCCATCTTCCAAAAACATGCCTGAAGCTGAACTTGCTACCCTGATACAGAGTGAATGTTAGAGTGAATGTGTATGTGCATGGTGTCGTGCAGTGACCAGGGTGTGTGTCCCTGCCTCAAGCCCAGTGTTCTATGGATAAGTGCTAGATCCAGCATGACCCTTAGGATAATGTAGATACTTAAGATAAAAAATGTATGGTGGTTTTTAAACTTACAGGTCAAGTTTCCATAAGAGACGTTACAGTCTATGGTCAACATACAAGAGCTGCCCATAATAAGAATTTTCCTTATTATGGGAAAATATAATCTTGATTTCCCATCTTCTGTGTTCATTAATAGTGGTTATTCTTTAAGGCATTAAAAATAGCACAGAATATGGCATAATATTGGGATATCAATGTACAGTAATTGTCACCTGGTAATATACTGTATATTGTAAGCTTGTAACATTAACACCACTGCCAGGTGAATAACATTATCAATTATACTGTATACAAGTAAAGTGGTGACAGGATCGTTGGCGCCCAAGGCTCATTTATATCTGTGGGGACCAAAGGCTTGCGTTGGTCGATCCCATAGAAAAGACAATATAGCACAAATTGCGGAAAAATGTTAATCCTGACTATGACAGACAGGTATCGGAACACCCAGTGCGCCACAGCTTAGCAGGCAAAGAGTTCAAGGTTGTTGAGCCGGCTTCCAGATCTTGATCTGACTGAGCACCCGTGGGATATGCTGGAAAAAAAAGTCTGATCCATGGATGTCACACTTTCTAACTTACAGGACTTAAAGGATATGCTGCTAAAATTCTGGTAACGGATATCACAATCACGGATATATACATACAGATGGGTGACAAAAAAAAAATTTATAATAAAAAAAAAAACCACAAGATTTGGAAAGATGCACCATATCATAGATAATTCTTTGAGAGATTAACAAAAAATTTTTTAAAACGATATTCCTGATATTTGTGGTGGTGGATGATGCTGTTTAACATCAGTCCAAAAATATCCCATAGGTGTCTAACTGGATTGAGAACTGGTGACTGGGTGACTGGTGAAATTTCATGAGATCTGTGACTGTTTAATCAAGATAAGTACACCAAGGCCAAAATTCTTTGATTATGTGTGTTAAATACATACTGATAATACATGCTAATAAATACGTAAATGTTCAGCATCTTCACTAAAGAGTGTATTGATGTTGTAAGATTAAAAAAAAAAGAATCTTAAAAATAAGAGTGAAGCATTGTTATAATTCTCCAGAGAGTGACAGATTGCAAAAGTGAATTTGATCTTCAGGATTAATGGTGCTTCCTGAGTCAGATATTCTGGCACAGGACTTGTGTATTCAGCCAAAAGCAATCAATAAGTCAGAGACAGTCCTACTGAGAAGCAGAGGTCTTGTGATTGCCACCAGATATGCAGATGCTCACTAGTGCCACAGTTATACAATCAGGCTTACGCAACATTGCACGATGGCCGGGACAACTGCTGTGAAGTCATGCAGAATGCTTTATCCTGGCCCTGTTTGCTCCCTTAATTTCTGGATGTATGACAGAATTACTGTAAGAGCTGCAGGGAAAAGCATACAGGATACTGCAGCTGATGAATTTTTATGAATTTACATGTAAGATTTTTAATTGATTTTTTCTAATGGTTATAGATCACTATTTTCTTATTTATGACCGTCTTTAACTTTTTAATATAAAATTGTATTGTGTGCTCTTTTTTAATGTTAACATTTCCTATGTTCAGCCGTACCAAAAACAAAACAACAACAACAACAACAACAATAATAATAATATAAATAATAATAATAATAATAATAATAGTAGTAGTAGTAATAATTCTTACTCACTAGCCAGTGCAGTGCATTAAGTTAAAATATCATAATACTACATTATCAGCTTCCCTTATACTCTGTTCCTAGCTTAGCGCTAACTAGAAACAAATGGAGCTCTCCTGGAGGTCTCCTTTTTGGTTCTCATGCAGAAACACTAACAAGCACACATTTGAGTGCACACAGCACGTACAAACAAATGATCACCCCTGCAGAGTCCGATGGGTCTTTCACCCAAAAGATGTTCTAATTCCCACAGCACTCGACCGGGGAGTAGGGCAAGATAAAAAACGTTACAGGAATGTTCCAGTGATTTTCAATCTCTAACAACTGCATCTGTTGCATTTACATCAGTGCTATAACATTTTCCAGAAGTATTACATCAATACAACAATTCTTTATTCGAATGTATTTGTACATTAGTCACTACATTTGGTCAGTTTATCCATTAAAGGATGGTAACCAACAAAGCTGCTTGCGTCTCATTGTGTATAGATACGACAAAACATTCTCTATTGCACAAGTGCTGAACCCTTGTCTCATGTCTGTCTCAACAAATACATAAACCATTCATTTGGATTATATAGTATATTTTAAACATTTATTGACAAAGAGTTTTTCTTTTTCTCTTGGACTTCCATTTAAGGTCAGTTCCAATTCTTTGTCATGCTAAACAAATGCTACAGATGTAGAAATATGGCCTTAAAAAAAACACTGTAGCATTCCTTTAAAACCACTTGCTATAATTGGGTTATTTGTAACAGAAACATGTTACGTCTCTAAGCAGCTGTTCTCTGATCTTACAAATATAGTATACCATAAAAAGAGAGGTACAGCAGCACATGAACTTTTAAGGGAATATACTGCAATAGCTGTTAAGTCAAACCCAAAACCAAATTGCGAATTAATGAGCTAGATTAGATGCCAGGCTCTACAGGAGGGGCAATTATTAGGGGCAAGTATTAAGTGTGCTTTTGGTTGAAGCTTGTGTATTTCCTCAGTGGATTTTTACAGATAACTGTTCTTGTGTGCACTAAAGAGTTAACACTGGCAGAGCAGCTAATAAGGGAACATGTAAAGGTTGGTGGTGGTAATTAGACTGGCTTCATGGAGTAGGATTAAGGAGTCTATTCAGGTTGACAGGCCCTCACGAACAGAGAGGTGATGAAAGCAGTGAAAGTCTGAATTAGGGTAAATGCTTAAATCTGCACAGAGATAATAGCGCTGTATTGAGTAGATCACACACACAAACATACGCACACACACACACACGCACACACAGAAGCATCAAAAAGATGAAAAATGGCATAGGTTAGTGGCACGAACACTGATAGTAAAGCTGTTAAGATAAGTACTAGGTATCAAGTGTGGCTGTATGATTATAGATTTCACTACTGAGAAACTCATAAAAGCTGCTGTAAAAGATGGATGCAAAAACAACAACAAAAAATAACAATGATTATATCTACCTGCTTCAGACGTCTTTCCATCATTACTCTCTTATTCGTTTGTCTCTCTAATGCTCCCTTTTTCTGAAGGAATATAATCATATAAACGTGTATGCTGTACACATAAACGTAAACGTGTATATAAGACAAAGACACAACCTTATATAATAGATCACAGAAGCATTCTATCAGGAAACGTATTTATCTTTTTTCATGGATTCTTAAACCTTTTGCATTCAGCGACATCTTTAAATTTCATAGGCTCCATCACAAACATTAATTTTACGAATGTAATAAAAGTATGAAATGCTTGGTTTATTATTTAAATGTGAACAGCAATGCTCTGGCTATTTATTCAAGCCCTAGAGATTTTTGTATTTCTAAATAGGTTTTCTGAATCCTTTTTTGAGATTAAGATTGAATCCATCCATTTGAAGTTACTAGTGATGTAAAATAATAACTATAAGACCTCATTAAAATAAAAAATAATTTTTGTAAAAGGGTTTTTTTTTTTTTTTATAAGGTCATGGACTACAGTTGGTAGCGCTTGCCAATCCCTAATGTGCTTGCTCATGCTTAATAATGAAATAGCCCTTGTCAGAGACTACATCGCCTCCATTTTTTTAATCACTCACTGAAGCATCTGCAAGTCACTGAGTGAAGGTCGCAATCCTGTGCTTTCAGGCTTATCAGAAATCTTTTTGGCAGATGAAAGAAGAAAGGCAGTGCTGCGTGTTCCAGCTTTCAGTAGTCACTTGAGCTATTTGTCCTCTGTAGGATGTAACCCCTGAGTCTGGGGTCTGAGCCTGAGGACTGTTGGCTGTAAGGGCTAAGACAAAGGATGTTCACCAGTTTAATTATTAACTAGGTTAAAATAAAGAATGGATTCTGTCATACTCTATCAATGATGTGCATTACTTGTAGTCATGATGATGTCTGGTCGATGTGCGCCACCTAGTGTTGTGCAAGATAAACTGCATGAATCATCCTGACTTGGTTTACATCCAGCCGGTGGATGTCTGGGCCAGGACAAAGGATGTTCACTACTTCCATTATTAACTTGCTGAAAGCTGAAAGTTGGGACAATGGTCTGCTGTTGTTCTAGTGATAATGTTCAAAGTATGTGGACACCTGACCACCGAACATCCCATTCCAAAACCATTTGAGGTCAGTCAAAGTCTTCTACTTCTCCCTTGGTAAGCCATGTCTTTATGTACCTGGACATTGTTTATACCCCCCCTCCCGGTGTTTAGAATAATTTATAATCACACTCTACAATGTCACCCAAATGAGGATGGGTTCCCTTTCGAGTCTGGTTCCCCTCATGGTTTCTTCCTCATATCATCTAAGGGAGTTTTTTCCTTGCCACAGTCACCGCAGGCTTGCTAACTTGAGATGATTTTGTCTACCATGTAGGACTTTTTGGTTTCTTATGTTCTGTAAAACTGCTTTGAGACAATGTTCATTGTTAAAAGCACTACACAAATAAAATTGAATTGAATTGAATTGAATTGTCTTTGTGCACATGATCATTGCAATGGTGAAAAATGTCTGGACCCATAAATTCCAGTAAAAGCCCGCCATGCGGAAGGCCCGCGTTCAATTCCCAGCCAATGCCCAAACCCAAACCACTGGATACAGTGCCGGTCCCAAGCCCAGATGAAAAGGGAAGGTTTTGGCAGGAAGGAATACATATGTATATATTTCTTCATAGAAGCAATAATATTCAATATCTTATCTCATTTTTTTTAGCTTTCTGTGTGGAGTACTTTTTCCTGTTATTGGAAAAAATGCATAATCTTTATCCTGGTCAGGCTTGCCATGAGTTCTGTATGAGATCCCACTCTATAAAGGGGCACCACACATACACACTCACAAACTCATTCATGCATGAAGACAGAGTAGCATGCTTATTTACTGCCATATTTTTGGAAGGTGTGAAAAAATAAAGTACACAGAGGAAACCCAGACAGCCAGGCAGGAAATACAGACCCAGGGTGGGATGGGATTCCAGATCCGTGCTATTTATGTATATGTGAATAACAAATCTGAATCTGAAACATGAATACTCCTCTTTACTACTGCAAATGTGAGGGAAAAAAAGCAGAAGAAATAATATGGATGTAACTCACGGCAGATCTACCCAGCCCCCGGGGTAGAAACTGGCATCACTTAGAAGGTTGTGACTCAGATCCAGGGCTGCCAAGTGAACAGAGGAATTCAAAGCACTTTCCTGTACCTCGACCAGCTGATTGTGTGGCATCCTCAAATCCTGTATTTAATAAACACACACACATATGCATGCACACACAATGTTAGAAGGGCAACTATTGTATAAGTGCATTATTTTATATAAGTATTATATAACTAAGTCATGAAACATTTGCAGGAGCTGACCTCTAACGATGCGGGCAGTCCAGGGGGGATGGAGGAGAATCGGTTGTTGTCTAGTCTCAAGTGTTTGAGCGTGGTGAGGTGTTCAAAGGCCAAGGGCTCAACACTGCCCTCCCAGAGGATGTTCCCTGCCAGCTCCAAGTGGAGCAAGTTGGACAAACCTACAAAAAAATGTAAAGTCTTATTAACTTAAAGAGAAATAACACAGAGATTGTGTTAAGGGAATAAAACCTTTGAGACTGGCTCTTATTGGAAAAAAATAATCAACTTTGGTTTACCACCCTGTCATTGATGTTTTTCCAGTACCAGCACCCCCTGCTGTGTTTTATTCCTTACATCATGCATATTTTCAATAAAGATCAATCTATTGTGCCAAACCTTTTAAACTGTGGGAAAGCACTTGGTTTATCTTGTTGTCATTGATTCTCAGCTCCTCCAAAGAACTTGGCAGATGTGGGATTGTTTCTAGACCATTGCCATCAAGGTTCACTGCTTTTAGGTTTGTCATATTCTGTTATGGATAAACACAGAGAGAGATAGAGTGGACATTTGTAAATGACAGCAGAGTACAGCTGTGGACCTGATGTTTTACATGCTTAAACACCATCATTTCATCTTGATGCTAAATTAATCTGGCTGTATTTCCAGGAAAACCACCTAAAGAGCAATGCTGTTTTTTTTTTGAGGAATTATTGTAGTGATAGGATATTTTAAGTTAAAATCCTTTTTTAAAACCCTGCTATCACTGCACTCCAATATCAGCCTGTCAAATATAAGCTGCTTGTTTCGGGTCATACATTAGGGTTGGGTACTTTAAAATATAACCTAATTTTTCTTCCCCTTTGAGACTTTTGTTTGCTGAGATAGGTATAGTGCTAGACAAGTATATTTACTGCATACTGAATGCCAAAGGGAAACACATGGTTGCAATGCATTTCTTATAAAAAAAAAAACATTAAAATTTCACTTAATTAATTCGACAGTGGTACTTAATCTCCTAGTGGTACAGTATAGTGTCAAAAGTTGGGCCACAACCAGTCAACTTTTATTTTAGCAGGATGTGATTTGCAGCAACACAAGAACCCTGACATTTTTTTATTCATACTGACATGGCATGGTCAAGTCTCAATACTTGCTCTCAATATATAGATATGTGTGTAAGATATAATGTTATAATATATTGACACCATGAATAAGTCAAAGCTGATGGAAGAGTCGTCCAGAAGGTTCCTGCTCAGGTTGATCACTTCCAGGTTGGGCAGACCAGAGAACACATCAGTAGGTAATGTGGTGAAGTTGTTTCCTGTAACAGAGATGAAATCAGAACTATAACAATAACGATAACATTTATCCAAAATTTTGTAGTTGTTGTCTAAGATCTCAGGGTTCAAGTTGTTTAGACTCTACATTCCTCCTCAAATCTTACCAGATAAGTCAAGCGTGGTGACGTTGAGGTCATTGATGACGGGAAATTCAGCAATGCCAGCGTCTGCACAGGAAATCTCGGTTTCATTCAGCTGGCAACCCTCTGGTAGTAATTCTGCAGTACTGTTACCAGCTGCCTCGATCTCCTCTTCCTCTGCCTGTTCTTCCTCTCCTCCTTCATTTTCTTCTTCTTCACCTCCTTCTCCTCCTTCTTCCCCTCCTTCGCCCCCTTCTTCTTCTTCCTCTTCTTCTTCCTCTTCTTCCTCTTCATCATCATCACTTTCTTCATCTTCCTCATCCTCTTCCGTTGTCTTTTTCACTGGCTCATTAGGCTGGCCAAGAAGGCGGCTCTTTTCGGTTCCAAGCTCATGCAGTACCGTGCTCAGTTTACCTGAAATTCCATCTCGCATTTTCAAGATGGAATTTAGCTCCACCCACGCTGCCAGGGTTCTTCCCAGAACTGGCTGCTGACAGAAACATGGAGCCCATCATTAGACATAAATATACAGAAATTATTGTATTTGGCACAAACATAAGAAAGACTAAATGTAGTGGATAAATAGGAGAGTCAGAAAAAGAGCAGTGGCAATTTGTGAAATGAAAAACTACACCAGAAGATAAAAATAGCCAATATACTCATTATAACAGGGGCACACCTACGGAACTGACCGCAAACAAGGCGTTTAATGTATATGTTACTGCATTTACACATACAGGAAAGTCATTTAAACTTGTTGGTTTTGCAATTTTTTCTCTATTTAATTATAGTTCAGAAAGTAAAAAAAAAAAAGAGCTTGTTGGTCCCTAAAAGTTTTCATGGACCCAGGCTCACCTGTATGTCCGTAACTGGGCCTTTTTTTGTCTTCTCAGCTGCTCTCTTCTCCCCTAGCAAGAAATACTTGAGTTAAATACTTGGGCAAAATGGCAAAAAAAAACAATTTAAAATGTATTTCATGTTAATTAGCTTAATCTCACATTGAAAACATGTTTTTTTTTTATTTATTTTTTTTACTAAATCACCAAAGTCACAATTTTTAGCACCCATGCATTTAGTCCTTTGACTAAAATCTCTCTTGGCCAACACAACGGCACAGTGCTTCACTATAATGCTTAATGAGAAGCTTTCCAGATCCTACAGTGGAGCTGACTGTACTTAAGCCAAATGAAAGACAATGCTGGACAAAATAAAAGGCACCAGAACACCAGCTGTGTATGGGCACCAGCAGAGAAAGAATCTGAGGCCTTTACTCAGCCTCACCAGATCCCAATCTGATTAAGTAGCCTTTTGATTTACTGGATAAACACATCCGATCCACGGATCCATCCACCCTACCTGTAACCCACAACACTCAAAGGATATGCTCCCAATGTCCTGGTGCCAGACACCACAGCACACACCCGGAGACCCTGTGGAGCCACGCGCTGAGGGGTCAGTGCTGCCAGGGGCCAACTCTACCACTAGGCAGTTTTAATGTTAGTTTTATTATTATGGCTGATTGGTATTTATACATAAATACATCATAATCATCATTCCCTATACGCTTACCTTAATTTTTTCTGACTTATGAAGCTAAGGCTAGCTACATTATCATAAATCTTTGCATCTTTCTCAGTCTCTCTCTCCTCATAACTGTATACTGTCCATATTTATTTATTCAGATCACTTACACACTTGCACATTTATGCAGTTATCCAAACTGCCAATCATGGGGCAGCAAAAAATAAATAAACATTCAGGTCAGGAGCTAAAGGTAATGTTCATATCAATGTTCTTGATATCGAGCATATCAAGAAAAGTGTTTTACAAACACTTTGTTTGTGACATGGCTGGTTGTACCAGAATCAGTAGTTTGAGTATTTCAGAAACTGCTGATCACCTCGGAGATTCACACACAACAGTCCTGAAAGACAGAATGGCGTAAAAAAAAAACACCATTCTGGTAACAGAGGTCAGACAAAAATGGCCAGATTGGTTTGAGCTGCCAGAAAGGATATAATAACTCATGTAATCACTACAACTGCTGTGAGCGGAAAACAAAAACATCTCAGCATCTCAGAACCATCAAATATTTAGGTTGTTAGGCTACAATAGTAGATGACCACTTTGGGTTCCACTTTGGGCACAGAGTAATAAAAACTGGTCAGAATTATTATTATTTATTATTATTATTTAAAATTATCTGGTCTTTTCACAGTGTTGACCTGTCCACCACACCGGTGAGTGGTTTTTCTGTGATACGTCCAAATTTTTGTTCCTAGTTGACAGAAGTGGAACCTGACGTGTTTACCTGCTATTGTTGCTCATTTATTTCAAGGTTTGTTGCATTATTTAAGGTTTGAGTGCTTATTTAAGGTTCTATAGACTTTCTGTCAGCTTAAACCAATCAGGTCATTCCCCTTTAATCTCTTTCATTAACAAGGCATTGCCGGCCTGCAAACACTCTGCTCTTCTGCCTTTTTTTTTTTTTGCACCATTCAGTGTAAACTCTAGAGACTGTTGTGTGTAAAACTCCCAGCAGATCATGAGTTTCCCAAACACTTAAACCAACTAGCACTAACAACCATGCCACAGTTCACAGAGATCACTAAAGCTCTTGACCTGTACTGTGTTGCTGCCATGTGATTGCCTGACTGGTAAATTGCTTAAATGAGCAGGTGTACAGATGTTCCTCATAAAATTAACAATAAAAGTGAAAGAAAAAAAATCAAGTTTCTAGATCACTATTCAATTTAAGCAAATACAAGATATTGGAATTTTGTTATATACTAAAACATGCCAATGAACTGGATCTAATACAATTTGGAACAAGAATAACACCATCAAGAAGACTGGAATAAGAAGTTGTAAATTACAGCTGTACAGAAATCCAAGCATTCCGATATATGATATTAGACATCAGACACCTGCACCGTTACAGCATCATCATCTGCATTGTGCATAACCTACTTGAATATTCCACTGCTGTCTCCACCTCTGGAGCGTTTGTAAGGTCAGTGCTTGTCCCATTCTCAGTAGTTTTCCCCAGTGCATTTGGAGGGTCTGCTTCCACAGCCAAAGCTCCTACACATACCCCTATACAGATACACAATATCCACGCTGACTGCATGGTGCTGATTTACTCTGCGCTCTAACACTCGGCGTGACGGTCTCACTCAGTGCGCACCTGATGGCTGCCCTCTTAAAGAGTCAGCCGGAGGAAGAGGGGAGCCAAGGAGGAGGGGGTTAATCATATACAAGCAACATCCTTGCCTGGAACCCTTCCCTTTTTCAGAAACATCATCCCCTGTTTTACGTATTCAGTGGTTAAGCTGTGTTTGCGTACTGAAACATTTTTAGAATGAGCGAGGGAGGGAGGGAGCAAGCCAGAGAGAGAGAGAGAGAGAGAGTGAGAGGACACAGCAGGACAGGCAGAAAGGCAGACAGTGGTATTAGCCATGTCAAGCCTGCCAGAGTGACACAGCTTCACACTTTGTAACACTTATGATAGACAAATTGGGAAAATAGGAAAACAAGTGTGAAAACAGGGAGTGGACTGGCTGACTCTTCATGCCTGTCTCCAGCAATCTATGGCACGTGGCCAGTGGCATGTATGTCTGAAAAGGAGAAGGACATGGGCCAAGAAGACAGCGCTCAAAACCCAGAGAGTAAAAAAGTGTTAGACAAACACACTTATAGAGTGTTTCTCTAGATACTACCTATTGTAAAAAATAAAAAAAATATAAAAAAGATTTGGTGTTTATTTTAAATCTTTTTTTTATTAAATAAATAAATCATTGCTATTAAATACTGTATATGCTTCATAGTTAAGTCATTAGTCTATGTATATTAATATCTCTAATTGATAGATCACTAGAATAAGTAAGAAATAATATATACATTATTAATAGTCTATATTGTTAAAGGGAAATAACCTGCAAAGAGGTTGTGTAATAAAACCTAGAGCAAAGTAGACAAAACTCGAAGTTAGCCAAGTTTATCCAACCGTGCTGTTAGATTCTCGAATCTGATTGGTCAGAATGTGTAGACAATACTGCTGACTGTGATCCAATCATGCACTTTTTATGACATTTATGATTTCTAGAGTAAGGGAAGCTCCACACAGCAACTGACTTGTCTCAGGAATGTATCACAAAATGAAAGGTATGATTAACATATGATTAAACGTATCATTTCCTCCCACAGTCCAAAGGCATGCACTCACTCACTCATTGTCTATACCGCTTTATCCTGTATTCAGAGTCGCTGGGGGGCCTGGAGCCTATCTCAGGAGACTTAGGGCACGAGGTGGGGTACACTCTGGACAGTGTGCCAATCCATTGTAGGGCACACACACATACACACACTCACAAACTCATTCACACACTATGGGCAATTTGGGAACGTCAGTTAGCCTAATCTGCATATCTTTGGACTGTGGGAGAAAACCGAAGTACCCAGAGGAAACCCACCAAACACGGGGAGAACATGCAAACTCCATGCACACAGACGGGAATCGAGCCTGGCCGGCAATCGAACCCGGACCATGGAGGTGCAAGGCAACAGTGCTAGATTAGGCTAACTGCTGTTCCCAAAAGGCCCATAGTTTGTGAATGAGGGTGTAAGTGTGTGTGCTTGGATTGGCACCCTGTCCAGCATGTACCCTGCCTCGTGCCTCAATGAATGAATGCAAATCCTTCTTTGTGTTTTATTCCTCATGACTTCATTCTAATGCCAGGAGGTTTCATTTAGATTCAACACAATGGGAACAGGTAGGACTGCAGGACACCTTCAGAACTAGAGATCTATTGGGAACAAGAAACTGATTGGGGACGTTAGGTTTACGACCAATTAAAGCATAATGCTACCACCCAAGATGTCTCCTGGAACAACTTATCTTAGTCCTCATACTAAAATGAAGTCCTGAAGATGACCTAAAGACCTACAGTGTCTTGAGTTCTAAAGACCTTCTACAGATGACCTGACGGCTAGTCTGCATGCCTCATGGTAAAGTTTTAAAAGTATAAGTGGTTCAAGGCTCGATTTCGGCTGGAAAAAAGTTCAGAAATAAAACGCTACGCTGAATGGCTTGACTAAATAAATTTGATGGTGGACATTTACCCAGTGTGTCTAATATTTGAACATTTGGTTAATGCTCAGAAAAGGATCACAAATGGGTCCATGGATAATATTAGACAAAATTAAACACCTAAACACCTAAGGGATTATGATAGGTCAAATTTTATAAGGTTAAAAAATTGTTATCAACAGTCTTTCTCTCTCTCTCTCTCTCTCTCTCTCTCACACACACACACACACACACACACACACAGTAGGAGGTGACTGCACGGGGGCATGGGGGCATGTTAACCACAAAGAATCACTGTAGAGTGAGAGATAGTCCAGTGACTCCATTAGTGTTTGCTAAGACGGACAGAGACTACAACACTGACTACATCTATATATTGTTTATATAGCAAGTACATGATTTCCCAGCCTCTTCGAGCTGCTTTCCAAACTTTTATTAATAACCTGCCATAAGGTTTTAATGTTAACGTCATAAACCATGTCAGTTAGAGATTTGAAGCAAACTGTTCAAACAACTGGAGAACCAACAAACAACTGAGCACAACCGCAAAGCCGACCATGGGGCCAACTTAATTATTTACTATAACAGGGTTTGTCTCTTAAGTTTGCTGGAAATTATAGTTTATAGCATTGCTTAATTTAAGTTCTTGTGTAAATATTAAAATTCAGTCGGAGAACATAATACGCAAACATGGTTGGGCTTAATGTGTGTAATCTTCCAGCTTTTTTCTTAAATTAGGTATGGTCAGAAAGTACACTTTTCCAGCTCCACTATGCTTATGTAAGCCTGAGATGGATTTTTATTCAGAGTCAGTCTCCAAACAAATACAGCCAAGGAACAAGTACAAACCATGTAATTTTAATCCAACAAGCCACACAGACTCCTTTTCTCTCAGTAACGTGTGTATGTAAGTGTGTGTGTGTGTGTGTGTGTTTGTGCAAGCACATTTAAATAACCATGTCCACCTGCTTCCTTCGTCCACAGCCCTCAGCTCAACATGTTCTCAGTGTCAGCGTTGCCAGATTTGCTATAACCCCTGACTGCAGTCACCTCCCAAAAGTACAATCTTTTTTATTTAGTTATTTCCTCTCTAATCAATTAAAGCCTAATAATCTACAATTCCTCTGAATTATTAATTTGTAGCTGCATTGAAACTAATAGAATAACTTACAAGAGCAAAGACAGATGTTTGGAAATGCCAACATGCCCTAGATGTTTTCAGTATGAGTCTTTAAAAAGGCCTTGGTCTAGTAGATATAATGCTTCAAAGTTATGGTTTTGGGCACTACATGAATTGGGTATGTTTTTTTTTTTTAAACAGTTGTTGAGCTGAAAACGGTGCATTTAATCTGGCAAATGTGAATGAGGTGGATGTGGTTGGTACAAGCAGGGTGTGGAGCAAACATGGGTACCTAGTACTGCCAGAAACACGCTGACATGTTCAATTGCTCAGCAGCGTAGGCTGCCAGCACAACGTGGGGCGAGGAGATAGAAATATAAAGCTGGGCTGTTTAAAATGCTAGACTATTTACAATATTAGTGCAAATGTACACTAGGCTTTTGCAATCGTTGATTTAAGCACTCAAGGTTCAGAGATAGAAGGCCAGTGCATGTTAAGGCCAAAGGGCATCAGAGCAGCTGCATGAGTAATCACGTTAGAGCTGCGACCCTTCCCGGGTCCAACGTTCACACAGCTATATTGTCTTCATTTAAAACTACGTAGTCTCCATACTAAACAGGATGTTCAAACACAAAGTCATTACAGAATGCTGATGTATTGGGAATGTACAGTTTGGTCATACTATTTAGTGCCTCTAGATGTGATCTTGGACACAGAACATTTAGACCACACAAACGTGTGAAAATAACAGTGGCATAGCAGTTTGACAAAGGCCTAGCTTTTTATGGCTATTTTCCTTTGTTGGGGGGTCTTCTCTTAGAGGCCTAGTGCTCTTCCCTCAGTGATTGGCAAATGCAGGTGACTGGAGGTTAAGTTTAGAGCTCAATATGGGCCTGGACAGGGAGCAGCACCAAGGACTTATTGTCATAACTGCCGTTCCCCTGCCTGTTGTCTCTGACATTCCTCCTCTATTTATAGCCTATTCCATCCATAAGCCCATTCTCTCTTGCCCCTTTTTCTTTTTCTATCCATCTCTCTCACTCTCAGATAGGAAAGGGGGAGTGACGGCAGACTTTTGTCTTTTCTGAGACAACCATTTCAGGCATAAAGGCCAGAGAAGGTAGCCCTGGGACTCTTTGTCCTCTGTCCACAGTGCTGTGAGGAGTGCTGGATTACCTGAGAGGAGCCATCATAGAGAACTACACAGTTTGAGGAAAGAAGTCAGAACTCAGGACAGCCATGGATGATGTGTATAAAGCAGCGGTAAGCAATCGTTATGGGTTAAAGTAATATTTTGGGGGTTTCTTAATTAAGAAAAAGAACATCTAAAAAAAACATCTAAGCAACATAAACCTTGAAGATGTAAAAATATTTAGTCAAAGAGTGAGTTAAATTTTCATATTTTGAAACCGTTCTCTTAAAACCAGTCTGCTGGAGTGCATTAAGTGTCTAGTTTCAAGAATGGATTAAGTGAAATCTAACACTATGAGCACTCAAGGTTAAACCAGTGCCATGGACCACTGCCGGAAATGAATGGACCTCAAGTTAAAAAAAAAAAAGCTTTTCCCTGCTACTAATTAAACCTTAAAAAAGAAAAACAACATAACAGTGTGATGGAATAAAGTAATGATTAATAAACAGGTTACAAATAATATAATTTATAATCAAATATATAGATTAAAACATTTCTAAAGATCAGGTTCCCAATTCTGGCCCCATAGAACCAACTCCCATACATATTTTAAGTGTTTAAGTGTTTTTTCTGCAATAAAACCCCAGTTTAACTAAAGAAAGGATGAGAATCAGCTGCTTAGTTGACTCAGCTGTGTTGAGAGCAGAAAAAAGAAAACATGTATGACAGGTGGTACGTCAGGACCAGGATTGGGAACGTTGGTTCTAAATGGTTTTCCCTTGGAAAAACCTCCTATGTATTAAATGAAGACAGCTTTTCTCTTTATAAGAGGGGTTTGTGTTGAACGCTTTAACAGAGAGACTATTCATCATTCAAAGATATAAATAAAAAATATTTTTTAAAGTAAAATAAAACATGACCTCTTTCTTTTATATTTATAACAGGCAGGTCAGGGCACATTACAGGCCTGATCCACACTTCAGCTAATTGATAAAAAAATTTTATATCAACAAAAAATGAATCAGTGCAACATATAACATGATATGGAAGCTAAAAATACCATACAATAGCTGGTGAATGAGTGGAGGGTCAGAAGGGTGGGGTTACCAAGATTAACACCAGGATGCGTCTGGTGTCCAGTGTCTAAGTGTTAGGTTAGAAGACAAAAATAAAATCATGACTTATTTGCGTAAAGAATAGAACCTTCTTAGTATCAGAGGAATGACATCATTATCATGACACACATTACTGTATCAGATTTCTGTTTAATACTGCGCCTTCACCTGATTATTTCTTTTATACAACAGGTCGAGAATTTAACAGAGGAACAAAAAAATGGTAAGACTTTTTGTTTGTAAATGACTGTATGCCTTGTTCTCTTTATAGCTCTGGTGTCTTAACAAACCCACTCTAGTGCTATCAGGTTGTGTGAGTCATGTGTTAACGTGTCTCTGGCAGAGTTCCGCGCTGCCTTTGACATCTTCGTGCAGGACGCTGAGGATGGCTGTATTAGCACTAAGGAGCTGGGGAAGGTGATGCGGATGCTGGGGCAGAACCCCACACAAGAAGAGCTGCAGGAGATGGTGGACGAAGTAGATGAGGACGGTATGCCAGCCACTGACTAATGTTGGGTCTATTTGATGCATTGAACACATTTAGGCTATACCACAAAACAAGGGTCTGTAATTAAAGGTCCAACCAATCCAAATGTTTCAAAATAGCAAACAGTTCTACCAAGAAAAGAAACCTCAAGCAGAGCTATAGTCTTACAACTTTTTGTACAAGCTAAAAATCACATCTCAGACGTGGTGGCTGTGTATTTTTTGCGTAGGTAGCGGGACAGTGGACTTTGATGAGTTCTTGGTCATGATGGTGCGCTGCATGAAAGAGGAGAGCAAAGGAAAATCGGAGGAAGAACTGGCTGAGGTCTTCCGCATGTTTGACAAGTAAGGAGCAAAAGTATTCTTAGCTTCACAGGTTCAACAGCTGCATTTTGTGCATTTGTAGCGTACTACACCACATTTATTTCTCTTAAAGAAACGGAGACGGTTACATTGACCTAGACGAGCTGAAGAACATGCTCGAATCGACAGGGGAAGCCATTACTGAAGATGACATTGAAGAACTCATGAAGGATGGAGACAGAAACAATGATGGCAAAATTGACTATGATGGTAGGTTTTAACTCCTAATGAAAACCTTTCTTAGACCTCTACCAAAACATACGACACATTACAAATAGTTGACTTAATATACATATTCCTTCTCAAACCCACAGAGTTTTTGGAATTTATGAAAGGCGTGGAATAAAAATGCTGCCTTGCTGAAGACCCCCCCACATGCCAATTCAGCAGCCCCATGCACCACCTCATCATTCCCGGTCCCGAAGCTGAGACATCACAAAATGGTCACCATCACTGCAATCTGGCATGCATACAAGAAGGTCGAATATATGTTGACAAGTAAATAAATTGTGTAAATAATTTGCATTATCAATCACATGTTGGTTCTGAATGCTGTATGTCCACCAACATCAATTTTATCTTTTAAGTTGCTTTCATCAAAACAACTTTGAGAAAAGTCTGTAGTGTGTTCTTTGAAGTGCGGTCACTTCCTTTTCAAAGCATAAGTGTCGTCTGGAATAAAATGAACTAGACCTAAACATATTTGGGTGCACCACATTTGCCAACTCGAATATACAGAAAGGTCTTTTAAATTTAGCAGTTACAAAGTTCATAATACAAAGTTCATTTTATGACTGTTTATTCATGGTAGAGTGAACCAGATAATTCAAACAACCAACTAGACAGTTTAGTAAGATGACACACAAACGAGCACATCACAATGAGACAAGATTAGCTGCAAATGAAGCAAATACACAGTAGCTTAGACATGAGACACTATGAGATGCCCCATGTGCCTTGTTACAGTCCTTAGTCAGTTTGGAATTTTCAACTGCAACCATAATTGCAGTTGCAGGGGGGGGGGGGTGTTCTTGTGGTAAAAAATAAGGAACAAAGCAGAGGAGGAGATGCAAAGAATTGAACACAAATTATGTGTCAAGCACTGAAATGTTTAATACATGACTAGCTATGATGTTACATATTCATCCTGACAGATGAAGAGTGAGACCATGGTCTGAACACCAGAGAGGTTACTCAATCTTTGCAAAGCATCAAGTAAAATGAACAAAAGAACAGTTTCAGAAGTCTTCCTAGAATGTCATTAACGGCAGTGCTTTTGTTGGGGAAAAGAATTACAGGCCAAAAGCATTTAAGCCAATTGGATTAGTGGTTGGTCAGGAATAAGGAAAGACTGGGTGGGATTTGAGGCATTCAATTGGCAAAAGTGCACCTGACTGCAGCCACAATAGACTTAGCACTGATGCCAAACATGTCCAGCAGCTCCTGAGGTTTGCCACTCTGGGGCACCCGGCTCACAGCCAGTCGATGGACCACGATGCCTGGTTCCTCTCCCACTGCTGCCAAGACAGCCTCGCCCAGACCACCTGCACACAAAGCAGGACATTACTACACTGTCATTACAAGCATGACCAATACCTCTTCATAGTAGAACAGTTCATTAAAAAAAAAAAAAAAAAAAAATTATGAATTAAAAAAGTGTCAGAAGTTGGAATTTGTGCTCACTCTGGGCCAGAACAAAAAAACCCAGTCACAGCACTGCCACACTAAGACCAGAAAGCTGCTTACCCTCTTTGTAATGATCTTCCACTGTGATCACTTTGCCCTGAGTGGCACGAGCACTGGCCACAATTGTAGCAGCATCCAGGGGTTTGATAGTGAATGGGTCGATTACACGGATGTTCACTCCTGCAAATCACAACCCACCATCAGTATTAGGCGTTTTCTGTTACAATATTGTACATCATAGGATTAAATTATGTGATTGTCTTTGGTATATATTCAAAATTATTTTGAGCAGCAGTAGACACACCAACCTTCTTTAGCCAGAATGTCATGTGCAGCAAGGGCCTCATGCAGTGTAACTCCAGCACCAATCACAGTTACTTGATCACTGTTAGACTGACGCACCACCTACAGGACAAAAAGTAAAACTACATTAATGCAAAGTAAAACACAATCATGATTTTTCTGCTTCATTTTGCATTTAAAGCAACACTATAGTGAACATCCTTGATCAAATCATTGCTCATAAGACTCAAACTGTCATCATAACTAAGCGTTTGCAGTTTTAAAAATACAGTGCACTTCAAAATACATTTAAAAAAAAAAAAAAAAAAAAACTGGAGTCGACTATAAAAATTGCCTTATCTAATGACTCATTTTATACCAACAAACTAAACCTGGTCTGTTCCACTAGTGTATCCCACCGCCGCCCCTTCAACACCTAGTCTAGTCGTCTCCCAAAGTGAATGTTCTAGTAGACCATTGCATACAAAACTGTATTATGCAGTAAAACTCAGCAAATTTATAATTAATCGTAATTTTTATCATGATAACGATATTTATGACCCATGATCAGTGAATAAATATTGTTGCGATTTTACAGTATAAAGACCAAACAGTTTTTTATGGGCAGAGTTTACTGATTGGACTGCATCACTATGACGTTACCGCGTCTAGATTGCAAGCGCTTCCTGAAGCAGTAAGTCAATAGCAGCAATAACAGTCAGTGAGAATAAACATATGATGGCGGAGCAACGTGAGGAAGGTGCAGAAGTGCGATCGTTAGTTCCTAAAAGGGGTCATACTCCGTTGTCTGGAACTATTTTAGTTTCGAGGAATGTGATGTTGATCAGGTACGAGTCTTGTGCAAACTTTGCTCCTGTTCCGTCCAAATGTCCCAAGGTAACACAACAAACCTCATCAACCACCTTAAAAGCCACCACAAAGTACACTATCAAGAATTTCAATGACTGAAGGCACAAACAGCAACAACAAAAAATTCCCAGCCATCCCCAACACAGACAATAGGGAAATTGTTCAACGCAATACCATATCTGCCTAGCTTGCAAAGACACCGGGAAATAACAGAATCGATCACGTACCATATAGCCAAGGATATGTGTCCAATAACCACCGTGAGCGGTGAGGGGATTAAAAAAAATGATCACAACACTTGATAAAAGATATAGCATTCCCTCACGCAACCATTTTTCCAATGTCGCACTGCCCTCGCTGTATGCGAAATGCCAAAAAGAAATGGAGAAATTCTCAGCCTTGAATATTTTGCTGCCACAACCGACTTATTGTCAAGCTGCGGAACCGTAGTTGAGCTTGACAGTTCATTTTATTGACAGCGAGTTTGAGATGAAAAAATTAAAATTGAGCAAAATAATCGTGATAATTTTTTCTGTTATCGTGCAGCCCTAATTGAGCCAATGTTTTTTCTCTCTCATGCACTGCGGAATTGTGGGTAAAGGTCTCCCCTGCTCCGTCTTGGCGCGCCTCTCACTGGTATAAACATCCATGCATGTGTGTACTATTTACTATAACACTGACCACGTGTGCGCGCGTAAAACATTTTATTTTGTGTTTGTAAGCGCGTGTGT
>JAQMYK010000015.1:12119656-12130268 GCA_030014345.1 Clarias buthupogon
AGGTGTAAGAATTGCAATGAAATAAATGAAAATGGACACTAAAGCATGTAAAAATACTCTCTTCTATGGCAGGTCTTAAAGAGTTAAACAACTGATCAGAGTGTGGTTCTTAAATCATGCAATATTTGACAGGACAGCACAATCACTGTATTCACTCAGTGCTTGCCCTGTAATAAGCACATCACTCACAGGTGTTGGATGGCCCTCAAGGTCACAGTCAATCTTGCGCAAGTTAAGCAATTCGGATTCTTTTACATAGCCGGCTTCAACCCATGCTCCATAGAGAATGGGAGCTGCATGACCCTAAAATAGAAGAAAAACTGCTTTATACAACCTTAAAAATGTTAAGCAAAATTCACAGAAACACCAATTAATTTTCACTTTAAAGAGAATCAGGCCTAGCGCCAATTACAGAAAGGCCAACAGAACAAGTCCTACCTTAGACAAAACAAAGCGGTCATTACAGGCGTTACGGGGATCGTCAGCTTTGTAGCGCATGGTGTGGAAGAACAGCACAGACATGATCTCAGCAGCGCTGCAGCATGATGTGGGGTGGCTGCACAAGGGGGGGAAAAAAAAAAAAAAACTGTCAATGGACTAAGGAGTAATTTACAGTTAGCTCAAATACAGCCATAAGTTACAGATGCACAACATGCATGCAGTTATCAACATGGTTTAAAATTAGTGTATTCATTAGAGGAATATGTCAACCTTGCATGATATTACAGGGTGTTTCAACGCCAACATCCACCCCTTTTCCTTGGTGTGCGAAATGTGTACTTGGACCAAAATTACATTTGAGTTCATTTTCAAGGTAGTATTTTGTCTGCACACAGCTGGTTCAGGCATCGTAAAAGTTAGTAATCACTTATATTATTAAGTCCCTAAAATTAGGTGTAAATCACAATTTAGCCACAATAAAGGCTTCAATACTTCAGCATTGAAAAGTTCATGCAACAGTATGATTGCACTTTGTGCATTCATGAGGCACTGACGGGGCAAGGCCACCATCTTATACAGGCTGTTTGGAAAGCATGGGAACACAGCATTTTTCATTTGAACTCTCAACAATCAGGTCAAACACAGGTTCGACATGTTAATGTTAAGGTGACACAAAGTGCAAATTAGGAAAAGGTTACCTCAAAAGTTAGAATGGTTAAAAAAAATAACTAAATAAAAAAAATTAAAAACATTTTTTAGTCTGTAAATACTTGTTTGCATATTTCAAAATAGGGCAAAGAAATCCATACAATGTCTAAACACTGCAGCTCAGACAGACACACAGTACATGCCATTTCACAATCCAATCCAATATGTACCACTAGGTAACAACTTATCACCATCTCGCTCCTACAGATCTTTAATAAGCTGAAATACAAAAAGGACAGTGAGATGAAGGGAAATCATAGGACTGCAAGAGAAAAAAAAAGTGACTTAAATTTGCATGTTTAAGTGAACGGGACAATAAATAAATAAATACTGGCAATCACAGAAAAAGGACAAAAGAATGAGGAAAAAAGAAAGGAAAAATATACTTATAGGTCACTAAGTATGACTGTCCAAAGTTCTCAAAAGTAGTTGTGGTAAAATAAACAAAGTTATTATACATTTTCAGACAGAATCTGGCATTAATGAGTGCAATTCTTGATACCCAACGTATATCAAATTGTCACAAGGTGGTGATCTTAGCATTATTCCAAAGCTCTTCCCACCCCTTATCCAGATAAATCGAAAATAACTAGTTTTTGTTCCCCCAATTTAGCTACTCAATGAAAGTTTTCAGGGGACATATTTGAGGTTGCATCAGAAATCACAACACAAGCGCTTCTTCTAATCACGACTGTGAAATCGTGTTATCTAGTCTACTGCAATGGTCAGTATCACCAGTATCAGGGATGACACAAGAGCACTTGTTTGCAGTTCTGCGTTCAAAGTAAATTGCGTTAATCCGAGCTTTTTCACCGAGTTTCAGGTTAAGGATTTACCTGGTTATCTACCCAACTGCAACTATGAATGCAAAAACATCGTTTGCACTGCTGCGACCTGTACCTTCTTCAATAACCAAATCCCAATATGGGGGTAGGGGGTGTCCACGAGCCCTCCAGAGTCGCACGTGATACATTTTAGCGCGCATGCAGCTCTTTTACACGAACTGGAGTTTAAACAAGAACTGTATCCTTCCAACGGAAAATCTTTTGGAGACTTACATGAGATTTGGGACTATTCATTCTCCTCAGATTAGCTAGCGTTAGCCATTTGCAGAGGCTACACACTTTATACTCACCGCCACATGGCCGGCCCAAGTTATGGCTGCTAAATAATATGCAGTGTAACGCGCAGACACACAGGTGCGGCTGTGACAGTGTGCTCACCTAGCTAGAGAGTGTAGCTGTATAGTATATATTGTGCACTAAATTAATTAAGACTGATATGAAACACGTACTTGGGCTGCAAACTAGCTGAAGTGCTTTAGCTCTTAACATTAATTCAATAATTACAACACAAATAAAAATTCTAGTTAAAATCCACTCTTATCCCTTCTGAGATAAACCATTCATTCCACTGAATGACCTAGCAGTACACCTATTAGCCTGTTAGCTTGCTAATCCAACTTACCCCGAATTTGACGCGCATGTTGCCTTGATAGAGTGAATTCTTAGCTTATTAGCATTGTTCTTCAGGCCCTGAAGAGTCTTCTCGTCGGGTTTGTGGTAACTCTCCATGACTGAGGATGTTTACCTGAGGTACAGAGATACGGGAATCAACCGGGTGGAATAGCTTGATAAAGCTGTTCGAAAAGTGAACTGAGGAACAGGACGGGCGCGCGCTGGGCCACAAGCTTTTAACTGAGGCTTGACACTGGCTCCGCCCACGATGTCTTCTGATTGGCTGAGAGACGTTACGTCCACAGTGATGCCCGTTCTAATTTAATATAAAATTTATTAAGGATAAAGAAATCAAGACTTGCATCTTTCATTTATAACGCACAGCATATTAGCATAGTCATGTGTTCATAATATTTCGAGGAGTACAGTAACGTGTCTAAAAACATTTTTTTTAAAACACAGGCGTCTGTCACTTTAAAAGAGATGAGACTGTGGACGCAGCATGAGTCGACAAGGTGTGAATTTTGCTCGCTCATGCTTCCTTCTTATGGAAATTGTGTGCAATATCTTCATATCGGCCTTAAAAATATATGAATGAACCTGAGTACAGTGACAAATTCTATTTTTTTGTGAAAAGTTTAAAATGTTTACGCAGACTCCCTTAAATATTCAGGATTTCATTTATCTTTTTCTCAGACAGTTTACTAAATTTATTAATTATGCTATATTAATCAAGTCACGTTACTTCACTGTCATGTCCCCAAAGACTATGAAGCACTTGCATATTATTATAGACTGGACAAAACAGTACAAATATAATTACAACATTCAAGCAACATTCCACTACAAGACCCCACATGTGCTGGTCATAGGGCACAAGACATAATATTCTTATGGTCTAGAGTACAAATTGTACAAAATTTGTACAAAGGACAAATTCTTAAGGTCTGAAAAACACGGCATGTGTAATGATAAGAAAGTCGTGGTGATGGTAAAGTGTCTAATTGTTCTGTACAGCCAAATATTGTAGGCATTGCTAAATAGGTGCCTAATGCCTTAGGGGAAGAAAATCTCTGTTAAACACATGAGTAGTTGTGAGCCTGTTTATGTACTTTGCATAGTTTTAATGCTATCACAATTAAATTAATAATAATAATAATAATAATAATAATAATAATTAGTAGTAGTTGTTGTAGTTTGTATAATGTATGTGGTTTGTGTAATTTGATAGATATAAATTGATAGATTTAATATCTCTACATCGATTATATAGACAGACATGACTTGACTGTAATAAATTATGAACCATTTTTAATAACAAATAAAAATCATTGATATGATGTATGTATTTTTCACATCAATACTGTACTTTACATGCATAAATGTGAAATTATTTTCAGATGATTAAATGGGAACATCCACTGACTTTAAAGCATAACAGATAACACATCCTTTATAATAATAATAAAAATAGAGTATGAAATTAAAATAGTCAAATTATTATATTCTTAATTCATATTTTATATTAATAATTTGAATATATTCCTTTTATACTCTATTTTTCTTTTTATTATGATATTCTTATTTCATATTCGTATTTAGAAAACTTTTGTTTGTTTTTTAATGTCAGGGCAGTTGTTAAAACATTTCACTGCATATCATACTGTATATGACCGTGTGTTTGACTAATAAAATTTTAATTCTAAACTTGAAGTAATTTTACAGAAAGGTATACAGTACAATATATAGTATACAGTATTATTAATCATTTTGTGTGATTTGTGTACACTAAACAGAAGCTACGAATCAACTTTATTAATATTAGATTTTTTAAAAAGGCACAGCTCTGTAAGCAAAAATAATATAAAAACAACAAACTTGTTTAAGAAAAAAAAACTAGACTCCTCCAAAATGATGTAATGATAATAAAATTATATAATAAGACCTACAGTACCAGTGAAATGTTTGGAAGCACTAGTTAAAATATTGGATTTATTTTTCCACATTCTAGAACACCAAACCTTTCCAAAACTATAAAATAACACAAATGGCATTAATTAAGTAACAACAACAGTCAGTTGTTATTTTAAACCAGGAAGGTCAGCTCTTTTGGAACAGTTCTTGCAAGAACAGTATTGTCAAGTGCATTTGCAAAACCCATCAAGCACCATGATGAAACTGTTTCTCATCCACGTATCTCTGCTTCATTTCAAGTTCATTTCGAGTTACGAACCTCAGAAAACATCAATTAACGTCACGTCAGCTTAGAGCCGTTATGAAGGCTTTACAGAGCATAAGTAGCAGACACATCTTAATATCAAATGTTCAGAGGAGATTATTGCATATTTTGGATGCCTTCAGCATTATTTTACAACACTGTAAAAAATCCAACTAGCAAAATGTTGGCCTAATGAGTATTTCTTAGTAATCTGGACAATAAGATATGAAAAACTGACTGAACTAGTGAAAACAAGTTCATAAAAAAATCGCTGGGTCAACTAAGGTTTGATTACAGAACAGACTTGCTAAGGCAAGTTATCATGCGCAGAATTTGGTTTGGAAAGCGCGCTGTTACGTTTCTGAAGTTGGCGCATGCGTGGTGGGTGCCGCGGGCATTTTGAACATCATGTGGATTAGCAGCGCGTTCAACGAACAACTTCATCCTTTAAACTTTGGTAAGTGCGTATATTTATATCGAAGTCCTTTGTATAAATTCTCTTAGCTTAAATGAGCGTTATTATATTTACAGATTTCCTCGCAAGACGTCAAACGTTGCCATTTCATGTAAGTAAACATTTATACTGCGGGTATTCGAAATGATTTTAAGAACGAGGTAAGCAAAAAACAATAATAATAATAATAATAATAATAATAATAATTCTAGGTATAACCTTACTAGTTTACCTTTTTTTATGTAAGACTATTCATAACCTCCCCCGTAAAAGACTACATTTATTTGATCTAGTAAAACAGGAATAATGTGAAAGAATGTTAGAATTCAAAATAACTGTTTTTATTTTACTGGAATGTACTGTATTTAAAACTGTAATTTATTGCTATGACATTAAGCTGAATTCAGCATCATTACTTAAGTCTTTAGTGTCACATGATCTTCAGAAATCCCTCTAATATGAGCATCTGATCATGGGAAAATTTCTTGATATTTTTTATAGAGAGTTATAACTTTTTCGCCAATTTTAATAATAATAATATTAGCCTATAAAAATGTCTAATATTGTTTTTCAGACCTGGGATAAAAAGTTATTGTTTTCATAAACGTTTCTTGATCATTATGAATGAATTAAAGAATTAGAGTGATTTCTGAGTATCATGTGACACTGAAGACTGGAGTAGTGATGCAGAAAATACAGCTTTAGATCACAGCAATAAATATATATTTTTAAATACATTCCAATAGAAAAATTCCAATGTTCTGAATTGGAATTCCAATGTTTTGAATTGTAATATTTCGCATTATTCCTGTTTTTACTGCATTTCTGATCAAATAAATGTAGCCTTCATGAACAAACTTGTGCGAGTTCAGTGAGATCTGCTATAAGGTACATTTCTTCTCTCGCCTTAGAAAACATATAAGAAATAAAGACATCATATTTTGGCACTTACAGAAATGTAGTGTAGATTCAAGCTTTAGCAGCCATAGAACAAAAAAACATGAAAAACATCAAAGATTTCAGATTAATGCATAAGGAATCAGAAGAAACCTTGGATGAAATAGCTGAACAGTGAACTTGAACGTTTCTTGATCATTATGAATGAATTAAAGAATTAGAGTGATTTCTGAGTATCATGTACCGTGGACTTCACCTTGTGCACATATAACATTGAGCGAAGAGGACATAGAAAGATTTTATGCTGAGACACTCGAGTGCAAACTTGCATATCTTTTTTTCTATGCAAATGGTATTGCATATTTCAAAATCTTTCTCTCATCATTAGACCTTACTCAGTAAATTCAACAAAAGTTGTGTTAACTCGAAAAAGCTGTGCCTTGAAAGTTGCCTTGAAATTTTTATTTAAGTCAACATTTTATTTTTTTACACTGAATGAAGAAAGTGATACAAATCAGGAAAGACCATGGAATTATAAGGTGTGTCCAAACCTTTGACTAGTAGTGTATATACAGTACTGAACCATGCACATCTCATGAAACACCTTTGCTCCCTGTAGTCCTGTTTAATGGTCTTCTTTTTCTGTGAGGTTTTGGAATTCCTAAAATAAGAAAAGGCGCAATGATAAAATGATTTGGCCTTCATAAATCATTCTCTCTGATATTTTAATACTGTGTTCTACACAACTATTAGAATTATTGCTAGCAATTATTACTTTGGTAGAAAAGACTTATACCCTCATTCTTTCTTGAGCTTCATCCTGCTCCACAGGGGAAACATGAACCTTGTCCAGTCTCTCAAGTAGAGGCAGGTGAGCGATAACCATGAGCCGGTAATCCTCCATCTCTGAAACAGGATTGTCCAACAACACCAGGACCCGGAGTGTTTGAACAACACCCATCAGGCTTTTTATTGCTTGCTGGGAAGATACCAGGTTTCCTCTTTGGGGGATTGTAAGAACAAATATTAAAAGACACAAAGAGAAAAAGACAGAGAGAGGTTGTTAGAATATATATAATAAGTTTTTGTTGGAGACACTTTTAATGTAAAGCAGGTAAACTGATTTTGCATAAGAGTTCATGATGGATCTCACATATTTGGGTTTAGGAATTTGGTCTATCAATGAACCATCATTAATTTCCCTTCACAGCTAAAGAAACTAGAGTTTTTCTTCTGAGCATTTAAAAAATCTAGCAGAATGTCAGAATAAATTATGCCAAACACCACAATAACTCATCTTAAAAATTAATAACCACCAATTTAATTACAAAATGTTGGATATCCCATGGTTTCCTGAAACCATTAAAAAGGTAATTATTTCAAATGAATTAGGTGTGCATCCTGTTACAAGATAACCATTATGCTACAAACAGCAAATCAAAAACAGAAGAAGAAATACACTGGAAACTCGTTTTGAAGGAAAAAACAAAAGCCAACATTGGGAACTTATTGATCTCCAGATCTGATAAAAACACACACACATACAGTTACAGTATGTATGACACCTGACAGCAGTAGAACAGATATATATCATAGAAACACTCCCAGCCTCATATATTAGAATATGGGGCACAGTGACTTTGTGGTTAACCTCCAGGGATGCCGGTTTGAATATCGCATCTGCCCGTTTGCTTTGCTCCCTGTTCTTTGTGGGTTTCCTGATTGCGTGCGAGTGCATTTGCTTGTACACTGTGATTGGTTGGCACCCCATACAGAGTTCACCCTGCCTTGTACCCAAAGTTCCCTGGGATAGTCTTCATACAGTACACAGTACAGATGAATAAATACAGTATATGAATATAAGAATATTTCAATGAAATTGAAAGAAAAGGAAAATGCTAAATTTCTATTTATATTATTGGTAATTTTCTTAAATATTAAACAACACACATAAATGTTCATTTTGGGGAAATTAGTAAAACAAGACATGAAATATCTCTTTGCTTTTATTTGTCCTAAAATATGTTTGTCCACATTTTTTGCATTCGATTGCATAATTAACATACTGTATTTCACTTTTGTGCTACTACACTGTACTGCAGCACTCTGCCTGTCAAGTACCTGAGATTAAGATACTGCAAAGATTTCATACTGGAACTGATTCCATCAAGTGTGTCTAGCTGGTTGTCTCTAAGGTGAAGGATTGTTAGGTGTTCCAGTTTGTCCAGTCCTTCTAATCGTTTAATTTCATTCTGGGCCTAGAACGGAAGAGAGAAGTTTGAAGTACATAATTAATAATATAATCTTTTACAATAATTTTGAATTTTTTTTGATGTTCACCAAACATTTAATGTGACTGTCTTACAAGGTAAAGGCGTTTCAGGTTGGGGAGGTAAATACCATCTGTGGTTTCCAAATGGTTTCCTCTCAGCTCTAGAGACACTAGATTGGTCAGCTTGCAACAATCAAGGCCAGACACTGTCTGAATGCTATTCCCTGTAAAACAAGAACTAATGAATGGTTACAGGACTCATTTCCTCATTTATTCAATTCATTTATTCAATTCAAAACCTCTTTAGTTCAATGAATTCAGAAATTCTTAATAATAATTTGATGACTTTATCTACCTGCAATCTCCAATTTTATAGCTTTTCCCATAGGTAAAATAGTAACTGACCAAAAGGTGCCACTTACCTATAAGATTAAGGCATTCTAGAGCAGAACCACCAACACCCTCCAAGTCAGTCAAACGATTGGACATGAGGCTGAGCCACTGCAGATAAGGAAGCTTGCTGAGTGGCTGACCTCGCAAACTCTGAACCCGATTTGAATCTGCCTTTAGCCAAAGTAGCTCAGTCAGAGTAGCCAGTGGAGAAAGGTCTGTCAGGAAGTTGGAGGAGATGTCCAGGAAACGCAGGTGGACAAATGAATTCAACAGGGCAATATCTGCCAGATTCCTGATTAAGTAGTGATAAAGACATTAGATAGATATGTATATTTCTTGTTTACTCATCTCCAAAACAGCCAACCAAAAAGTATTAATGAGCAAGGAAATATTTGTTCTATACACATTTACTTCAGTTTTGCAAATACCTGTTTTGTAGGTCAAGTCTGACAAATGCATGAGCAAGTCCATCACCTGTCCGGCACAGTAAGGAAATGTTTTCACCTATCATATCCTGTGTTAATGAACACGGCTCAATCTGACAACATGAAAACAAGGAAAAGCAGAAATATCTGCAATTATTTAAATAATAACCAAAAAATATATAAATATTTTGTATGACTGTAAATACATTCAGCTTTACCATTGGTAAAGATGGATAAAATAATGAAAAAAAACTTTTTGTGTCAATTAGCTTACTCTCATAATGGAAATACGTACAGTATATGCAAAAGTCATAAACATGATTTAAACTTATTGTACCCCTAAAATTTCCTAAGCACAAAATGTATGTGGAGCAGGTTCTCATATATAATTTCCTTTATTTTTAACTTCATGCTAGTTTTTAGAAACTCTTAAGTGAACTCTTAGTGATTTCCTGTTTTACTGAACAGAGATTCAAATTCCATTAGTCGTCCATTAGAATTAGAAGTTTGTGTGTTGACCTTCATAAATAAGTCATTGGTTGTACAAATAACACATCTGCAAATGGCCATAATTAATGCTCAATAATTAGGAAACTGAAAACAATTACTGGGAGGTAAGAGGGTATGGTTATGTAGCAGGGTAAAGGTACGTTTGAGCATTTTGGAGAATAAGTTTCCAACTGAGTTTGCAATTCCTCCAACTATTTGAAAGATGTGCCTGAACATATTTCTTTCATCTATCCACAAACAGGTGTCACGGTGGTGTAGTGGTTAGCACTGTAGCCTCAAACCTCCAGGGTTTGATGTCTATGTCTATGTTTGATGTCACCAGGTCTATGTATGTAACTGTATTCCCTATACTTGGTGGGTGTCCTCGAGGTGGTCCAGTTTCCCGTCACAGTCCAAAGACATGAGGTTGAGCTTACCAGTCATTCCCAAATTGTGTGCCCTAATGGAATATGCTCTGCCACCCTGTATGCAGGATAAGCGGTATAGAAGATGAATGAATACATCCCCAAACATAAGCCTCAAGTTTGTTAGACATTACTGGACCCTTTCACTGTGAAGGGGTTCTATGACCGGATGAGACAAAAGTAGAACTTTATGGCAGCAAACACAGAAGGTGTCTCATAAAAGAGATGGGTGGCCATAGAGAAGACAATCACATTGCCGCTCTACATCATAATTATGGTCTAGGACCTGTAGTCTTGGGCTATTTTTTCTTTTAAAGGGCTTGTGAACATTGTTTCAATAAATATAAATTTGTTTGCTTCTGCACACTGCATTGTTGTTGGAACTTGCAGCAAGACATCAATTCCAATAACACTGGCTAGCTTTGGCAACGGC
>JAQMYK010000015.1:12152055-12167370 GCA_030014345.1 Clarias buthupogon
TCTCTGTGCCTCCGGCTGTGAGAGGAAAACAGCATCACCCGGGGTTCGAACCAGCGATCTCCGGATGATAGGGCGAGTGCTTTTACCACTGCGCCACTCGGAGGTACACCATACATCTTTAATAGAAGAATCAACCAGTTCGAAATTTTAATTGTAAGCCCTATATAATGGTGACAAGGTGTTCATGATCAGTCTGTAAACTCCTGACCACACCTGTATAGTTCAACTTGAAGAGGGCGAAAGCTATCATTTCACTGTTTTTCTTTCTATTTCCTACCATGCTTCCTCGGGTGCCAACACCTCAGGCTTGGTGAAGAGGTTGAGGCACTGCTCCAGTGTAAAGTGTCCCGCCCTGGCAGTCTCACTGGCAGAGCCTGGATCCTCATCAAACTCCAGCTCTTTGGAGCGCACCAGCACATACTCTTTTAGCCGCTCATTGTTCTTCCACACGAGCTCCAAGGTGCAGTCTTCAGGCACCTCCAGTACTCCATCCCCTATATAAACGATGAGTAAATCAGCATGATGATTGAAGGTAAACAATGCACAGACTTCGTATATATAATAAAGAAGAGGGCAAAGATACAAGTTTAACCTTTGTCTTCAAGTTTGAGTTCCTTGTTGTTGGCATCTTGTAGTGAGATATAGAACTGGGAACCACTCCTGTAACTACAGTCTGAGGGCTGTTGGTACCCTGTGACAGCAGCTAAAAAGTGTGGACACACAAACACACAAATGTTAACTCCAGTTGACAGCAAATCCCAAAAATGAAATGCACGAAAACATTTACAGTTAACCTTATTATGAAGTTACCTTCTGGTTTCACAGCCTTTTCACATGATGTTTCTTTTTCTCCAAAAGGATCCTGGGAGCTAGAAAGCAGCTCAGAGAAGCCCGAGTCTGTGGACTGTAAATTCGGATCTCCTACTGAGTGAGAGGAGGCCTGTGCTGCTGCCACTTCCGAGGACACGTGATCCTGCTCCTGATCATGCCCTGCTTCAAGCGAATTAATTTCTTCCTCCTCCGTCCCAGGTCCTTCAGCAATTGAACTGGTTGTTGGTGAGTGATCAGCACGAGATGGGTTAACCTCAGGAGATGTTCGACCAGACTGGAATGGAGGACGGAACACGTCCACCGAATACCTGCACATGAAAAGAGCATAGCTTTATAAAAAAAAATAAAAATAAAAAAATAAAAAAAACTGCCACACTAACTTATTATAATTATTTCACTGCATATCATACTGTGTGTTTGACAAATAAAATTTGAATGTGACACAGCTACAAATATAGGGAATCCAAACAGCATACCTGGAATACCCCTCTAGAAGCTGAGTGAGGCGGGTGTAAGTAAGCCTTGATTCAGGCACACTGATCAAAAAAGGCATACCCACATTCTCAGAGTTTGGGCGGCACAGAGATTTATGGTTCGGCCAGTGGTTTTTCTGGCAAGCCCTAAATGAAAGGAAAATGGGTTTAATTTTTTTAGAACGGCAAAATATAGGAGTAACACCCCATTCACAATCACCAACAGAGATTGAATAAATGACTCACTGATTGCAGTAGCCCACACGATAGCAACGTGTACAACGCCTCAGTTTCTCATCGTCTGACAGAGGTGGTTTCTGGCAGGCAGCACACTTGGCTATAGGAATACTGGGAACCTGAAGCCGCTGCAAATGTACAGGAATGCAAGTAAACAAATGAACTAACAAGCAAAACAACTGATGTGAACATTATCCAGCTTCGAAAAAATTGAGACCTGATGGACCCTAAGCAGCACAACTTTCTCCTTAGTCAGCTCTTTGGATAGCACCTCAAAGCAGAAGAGCGTGTCAGTGGATGAAACAGTATCAAGGGAGTGAGAAGGCAGAAATATCCGATGGAAACGGTTTTTCACCACCTGGGGAGAAAATAAAACTTTAAAGTAATAGTTACATGGAAAGCTTATAAAATATAATAAGTGTTAAAGACAAAAAAATTGCATACCTCTGCCAATCTGAGGTTCTCTGGTTTCACTCTCGCACTCCGGGAAATGGACTCCAACACTTCCGCTGTGCTGGAGTTCTCTTTACTAACGCTCACCAAAAACTACATAAAAGACATACACAAAGATATTTAACACAGTAAATAAAGGATAGTGAACTTAATGTAATAGGCTTGTGTTCAGAAGCAAAAGTACTTGCTGAGTTTTACCTTGACTGGTTTCTTGTGGGGTTCCTTAGCAAAATAGAAGACAGTGAGCACCTTTTGTTTTTGAGGTAGCGGGACAGGCAAGTATAGAAAGGGGTCAAAGGTAATCGAAACCTAGAAGGAAAAGGAGGGTGAGAAGAAATTACATTTCATTTAAACATGTAAAAAAGTTAAAAAGTAAAATCGTACCAAAAACTTTATACCACAACTTTTCCTTACAACCTTTTTCTATTTTACACAGGTCACAAACTCAGCATTATCCTAGTTAAGTATTAGTACCCATAGAGGGGTACTGTGACTCAGATTTTATCATTTAGGGTGTGTATTGTATACTCTGGTGGCCAAAAGTTTTTAAGGGGATAGTTCAGGGTATTTCAAGTCTGTTTAAAAAAAATATGAGGTGCATACAACAGGTCTTTATCATTATAAATTTTCTTGCTCTGCACATCAATGAGATCTGAGGACTGAGATTTAGGGAATTTGGTGCCTGGACCAACAACCTTGAACTTGATGTTCTGATACCTTTATCTCGCAGCAAGCATTAATTTCTTTTTCAGCAATTTGTGTTACGTTGGCTTTGGTATCAGATCAGATTGGCTACACATGATTCTGTCACCTGTTCACTGGTATGTAATTGATAATGTTATTCAATTCAGCTGGTGGTGGTGTCTGTATGCGTGCGTGCCTGTCTGTGTGCGTGCAAAATGCACCAGAACACTTTGTGCGTGAGGGCCCAGAAGGCAAACAGCGTAAGTCCGCAGACTTCCAAACTAAGTAAGCATCGACAGGGTGAGCCAGCCAAACCTTTCCAATCCACAGACCCCACAACGCCTAAAGGATCTGTTGCCAACATCCTGGTGTCAGACACCAGAGGGGCCAGAAAACATGAAGGGAGACACATTTACTTACCTTGGAGCACATTGGGCACACAAGCTTTGACTTGTACTGTCCTTGGAACAGATCGACGATGAACGAGTCATTCCTCATCTTGTGCCTTTGCCATGCTTCCTCTGCTACAACCTAAGAAATCATAATTGCAAAAAGTATTTACACAAGGTTTTTCCCCCTTACACACATACTGTATAGATGCATGCATCTAACAAATAGAATATTGTGAAAAAGATTTTTTGTAATTATAAAAAGGTGAAACTTGTATTCTAGATGAATTGCATGTGAAGTGAAATATTTCAAGATGTCTTATTTTTGCTAATAATGGCTTGTAACTCATGGAAAAATATTCAGCATCTCAAAATATTAGAACATTTGCTAGGATTAAGCCTTCGGCTCATCTGTATTGCTGCACCAGATGTTTCTCATTTTCTGAGAATACCCCAATACCCCATGGATTCTCTATAGGGTTCAGATCTCTTTTCCATAGTATTGTAATTTTTTTATTTAATTCTAATTAATTCGTACTACATGGGCCAGCCTTCGGTCCCCATCTGCATCAATAAGCTCTGACCACCCATGACCCTGTCGCTGGTTCACTGTTTATTCCTCCTTGAAGCACTTTTCGTTGGTCCTGACCACTGAAGACCAAGAACATCCCACAAGTGCTGCAGTTTGGAACTTTGACCTAGTTTCTAAATGTGACTTGCAGCTAGTAGTGTATTAGGCAGCAAGTGAACATTATGTCCTTTAAAATAGTTTAATTATGATTTAAATGTAACCCGTTCCTTAAACCAATAGTTTTCTCATTTAAAAGCCAAGCACAGCAATTAAACAATACAAACTAACTTTAGTACAGAATTGTTTATATCTGAGACTGATTGGCCGATCACTGGCCACGGTCAATCAAACTGAAAACCAGCCAATTCTGGTCACTGGCTGATGGACCGGTTCATTTCTATTAAATAATATATATATATATATACATATACACACACACACATATATACACACACACCAATCAATCAGTTTCGGAGTTAGTGTGGTAATAAGTGAATCACCCAAAAAAAAATAATCCTCACGATTCATAATTTCATAATTGAACTGATTCCCGCCCCCACCTCTAGTATACACGTATACGCATTCAGATATTATATACATGTTCAGATATTAAAATACAAACTATTTACATCTACTGTATAATCAAAAAGTATGAAAGCAATACAGATTAAATGTTGTTCAGTTAAAATGCAAATTCTTAGCACTCTTCAGCTGAAAGTAAAATTCATCAACAGAATAAGCAGAGGTCTTGTTAGTTGTGTACAACAAGAACTGCGCTATACTAAAATTTGGAAGCGTGAGCAGCACCTCATCCTGGCGACCATCTGAATCCACAGTTTCTGTGTATGGTTTGTTTTGGATACGGTTCAGATCCTCATGCAGCCCATCCAAAAGGAAGGCCATGAATTCTTGGGCATCATGTTGAGCATAACCTGTAAACTGACTAGCCTTACTGGCCACGATTGCCTGCAGGGAGAGATAGAGGAGGACATTTGTATAACTTAGGAGAAATTATGAAGTATAGAAGTAAGAAGATATAAATATACTAATACCTTTAATTTGGAAGGCTGAAAAGCATGATGAGTGCCTTTCCATAAAGCCCTCAGCAGCACCGCAAACCCAATGGCCAACCTCCCACCAGTGCCCAGGGGGTTATTACAGTTGATCTCCGTCTCAAATGCCCGGTCTAAATTCACAGACAATAAAAAGGAGTTGCCTAGAGTACCTCCAGGTGAAGCCAATGATTATTAAAATTTTTATTATTATTGTTAGTTCTGATTTGCATGTAGTTCATTATCGTTCATCACCGATCCCCTTATTACCATGGAAATAGTCTCTTAGCTCCCGTGTGTTGGAAAGAGACTGGATCACACTGTTCATGAAGCATGTGTTTCCCAGGTTGACCAGTCCTGTGAAGCCAGGGAGACACACCTTCTTCTCTTCTTCTTCCTCAGGTCGCTCACTGCCTACAGGAGGAGCATGGGTCATTGGCTGCACCATGCAGGTGGGCTTTGGCTGGAAGTGAGACACAATCCAGATTGATTAAGTACAGCAGGTTTATCCATGAGGATGTGAGAGCATTTTTCAATTGGCCATTCACAAATAAAAACGGTCCTAAAAAAAAAGAAAAAAAAAAAAGAACCAACACTTTGAATTCATTCTCCGCTAATGTCAGACGGTTGCAATCAGATTTTAAAATCTAGAGCGCACCACCGCTGAATGGCAGAAGAGCATGAACTTTCTTTGTCTAAACCGCTACCAGGTTTACCCGCTTATACCACTGTAAAACAAAATTAGCAAACACCGTCTAAGAAAAATTTAAACTAAAATACAAAACCATAAACGTAAAAAAAAAAAAAAAAAAAACTCCCCATAAATGACAAAATATACACACGTGTATACACATGTATAAGAAGCTTGGGGATTGGGCACTGTCTTACGGTGGTAATGGCTGGCTCTTGTTTGATAGGAACGTGATCAGAAACAGATCGTGGAACCACAGCATCTAAAGTACCCTCCTCTGGAGCCCGGGAGGACTTGGGCTTCTCGTCCCCTGCTCGAGGCTCCTCTTTGGCAGGCAGAGCATGCTGGCTGCTCCCGGGCTGACTCTTGTCAAGGGAGGAAGGCCCGGAGGGCACAGCAACCTTTGCACCCCCCACTGCACCTTAAACAGAGGAGAATAGAGCTTGTGGTTAGAAAGCACAAGTTCAAACTAAATGCCAGTTTCATGGAAAAAATACTTTTCAGTATTATGATTCAATAATGATGATTAAAAGTCTGGTTTTGGTATGGAATGGAAGTTAAAATGGGGTATTATTAAGTGCAGAGTGTTAGACAGGAGGATTGGCAGGGGGACAGTAAGCAGTATGTCTGTATTGAGTTACTAGATCATTCTCTGCTTACACACTCCTTCAGTGAATGGTGACCTCATGTCCACATGTAGACACTTGTCTGCTGCTCCACCAACAGAAACAAAGCTTATTCAAATTACCCAACTCATCTGTTTTGTGTAAAAACTAGTCACTTACACCGATGTGTTTAACTCAATTCCCACCCACTATAGTAGGTTTTGGTTTAAATATGGGATGATAAAATTTCTGCCTTTCACCTGTGAGAATGTCTATAGAATAAAATCTAAAATTTTCCAGTAAAAACTTGCTTAGTTTAGACATGCCTTCACCATGTCAGTTAGTTAAATTATAAAGCCCCGACTATAGCTGTGTGTAATAATCTGGCAGGAGCAAGTAAGAAGCCTGGCAACAGACCTTGTGGAACTTGGGCTTCTAGACCATCCCAACGCTGACTGTGCCTCTTCCTCAGGGTGATGTCTATGCGTGATGGAGTGAAGGAAAAACTGCATTGCTCCGGCTGAATCAGATTCCTGAAATATTACAGGAAACAAAAATCCAAGTGAAACATTTGATTGACAAATTATACACTGATGGTAGAGGTATTAATACTAACCAGGCAGAAGGTCTTACCTGAGTTTGACTTGCCATTTGAAGACAGTGTTTGGTCCACAGTCTGGATGTTGACGTAAAAAATTTGCATCACTGAAAAGAGAATGACATTTGTAAATAAAACGGGTTGATTTCTATTTGGGTTTAAAAAACATTAGTTTAAAATTAGTTGCACTTTTCATTCCCCCCCTAAATACACACACATCCACTCACCTGGTCTGGAAGATAAGGGTGAAGTCTTGTTCCCTGAAAAGCACTCTGGAAATCTCCCTACAGATTTCCTTCAAGTAGACATTGACAACCATCAGGTCTGTCCCTTTCTCATACGAGTCATTCTTCACAAATGACAGGTTAACCATTGGCTCTGGGCCTAAAAAAAAAAATAAAAAATTATTACACACAATACTTTAAGTACTTCTTAAGTTAAGTTTAACTTTAAAGTTAAAGAATAAAAAACTATACAAAAGACGGACAGAATAAAAATAAATAAATAATGATAACCCAAGCTTTACAAACTTCATGGCTTTTGCCTACTTGGGCTCTAATCTAGTCAGAGTGTTGGACTGACCTCTGTCATTCTTCTCACTACTCTTCTCACATGGCTCCTCTTTAGATCGGTCCCTCTTTTCCTCCTCTGTATTTTTAATTCCTTGCTTCTTGGAGTCAGCTGGTGGAACAGCCTCTTCAGATTCCACATGGTGGGCTGGGACATCTGTTTGTCTTCGGTCCTGCATAGCACCGTCAGTCCTCTCTTGCTCTTTGTTTTTTAGTGTGTCTTCTGTAGCGGTTTCTCCACTGTTGGTCTCCCTGGGCTTATGGGTTTCACAAGGAGTTGGAGGTATGACTCTGGGAGCAGAAGGCTCATGGGACTCAGGCCTTTGTTCAAAAACAATTACTTTATCCTTATTTTTACTTTCTTCAGCCTACAAAAAAGGTGACCGATAGAACACTATCATATTTCTGTAACATGTTATTTAGTGCTTAATTTTTTTTTATTTGCATGTAGCTTGTCAATAGATGCAAAGAATGAAAACATTTGATATGAATATCCCATAAAATCTAACATTACAACTCACCTGAGTGCACCTATCGGTCTTTTTTTCAACCTCCTTCTCTTTTTGTGGCTCCTGGCGTGCTTTAGTCTGGGATTCTGATTTGCCTTCTCGGGCAACAGAGGACACAGGGGCAGATTCATGGCTTGTTACAGGCTTGGGCTGATGCTCTCGTGCAGGGTTAGGTGCTACAGTGGGCTCCGCTGTGCTTTTGTAAGGACGGACAGTTCTCTTGGCAGTGGGCTCAGGCGTCTGGTCTCCTTTATTGCCCGGCTTAGTCTCAGATACTTTGACGCCTGTACTCTCGGAGTTCCCCGTCTGCTTGTTCTTCATCCCTCTTTTTACCCCACGGTCAGATTTACTGCATTTCTGATCTGTTGGCGGTGCCTTCTCTTCCAGTCTGCTGGAAGGTTTGAGCGACCCAGAGCTCAAGCTGGATTTCTCAGACGACTCTGTTGATGACTTGTGACTGCATCCATTCTCCCTCAATATGTTTACTGGGTTGTTTTCCTTGTTGTTCTGTTGGAAATTAAGCCAAGCAAGGAAAAAAAGGTTAAATATTTACCACTGCATACAAACTTTCCTTGAAGGAGGATCCATTCTGACCAGCAAGAGTAGTTTTTCCTACCATAAGAGTGGGCCAGTTGTTGAAGGGGATCTTCTTGTGCATGACCAAGTGCAATATGCTGCCTTTCTCCTTGTACAGCACTTTAGTGCAGGAGCTTTCTATCTCAGCATGTAGATGACAGCTCCACTCACGCCCATCTGAACTCATGACACACATTTCATTGAGTGACACAATACACAAACGAAATAAACAAATCATAGTTCATAATTCAGTGAAATATGACACCACACACACACAATGCTTAGTTTACCTGGAAAGCGTACTTGGCAGGCCGTATCTGAAAAAGCAGTGTCAACATTCTCCACCTTCAGTACAGCCTCTCCGCAACGTAGCCTGACTATCACTTCATCTGCATTCTGCTTCCAGTCTAGAAAAACATCTGTGTTCACAACAGACAAAGACACACACACACACACTCCTGTCAACACCTTGAAGTCACCTGTGAAAGTGAGTTTGACACTGCAAGAAACCAGTTGATGTAAACCAGTCCAACTGACTTATGTCCAACAAGCTTTAATACTAGGTCTGTTCCAATACCTGAATGATCTTCCTTGGAAAAACTTGTGGAAAAAAAACTGGAGCAAACTTATTGGTCGCCCCCCCGCACCAACTGTCAACGTCAGTATAATAAAAGTAAATTCTATTTCATATAAAGTGTTTACATAATAATTATATAAAACGTAAACTGTAATAATTATAATGATAATACAATTTGAAATTAAAGGTAGCAGTAAAAACATGCATTTTCCTATATTTATTTTCGTGAAAGAAACTGAAATAGTTTTTGTTTCAAAATGGCTTGTCAGCAAAATGTGGATCCAGGTGAAAAGGATACATGTCTCAGTGCTTGCACAACACCAATACAAAGACATTATTTGTGCACACTTTCTTTCTTTTTAAAGAATTAAGAAAAGGTGGGTGCATTGGGACTGGGAAGTCTTGAGAATGAGAAGTTTTCACCTTCATACAATGCTTGTACAGTAGTAACAGAGTATAAAGTATGGCTAAGTAGCTGAGCATAAAGCTTCCAACCAGTTTCCAGGTTTCAGTCTAAATCTTTCTTGAAATTTATACCAACACTCGAAACTAGCACACAAAATTTTTATATATATATTTTTTATTATTATTATTATTATTTTTTATTCCGGTACAGGACAAAAGAGAGATTAATTTCTCTTCTCACATTTTGCATCAGTATATTAAAATATGGTTTGCTCGAACACCGTCACATTAAATTGAGAATGGAAACCTAGGCACTCACAATACACTGCGATATTTTTAATGACCACACTTGACTGACTTTACTGCTTTGTGGGCTCAAGTTAACCAACTTTCAACTATAGATAGTGAAAAAGCTGTGCGCATTTATAACTTGTTTATCATCTCTGTGACTTCAGACTTAAGTAAACAGTCTTATCACTTAGCAGTCCATATAGATAACCTTGTCAAGAAGAAGCATCACTGATCGTACACTTGGGGAAATTAATGATTATGTTAATTTTAATATACTGTATAACACTCAGTGTCTAGTTGGTGTTGTGTGATTTCTGACAGGCTTCTTGCCATCTTCCACAATGTTTAATTCATACCCTACACCCCATGGCTGAGATTACATGGTTACAGTTGCTAAGCTACAGCCAGCCATAGCTGTTTAGTGAAATCCGCAAACACAAAGTAATTAAGTCATATGTTTAATCAAAAACTAGACATATGATATATAACCTACTGTAAGCAGCAGGACAATTTCCAAAATGAGAACACCAGACAGCTGTCTAATGACTCAGCTCAGAGCGCAAAGCTCACTCTGCAGAAATGCACTGTGCCTGATGAAGCAGGTGGAGCATGTAGAACTTGGAAAGAGAACGGGAATAGATCTGAGTGACGGATATATTCCGGGAGACAACTCCCATCCCCCCCACAACTCAGATTTCCATATGAAAAGTCAGATCTCTAATTTACCAAGTGGACCCAAATAAGTAATAATTAAGTGACCAAATACAAAAATTATTTATCTTTATATTATGTATTTTGGTACTAAAGACTAGCATGTCTGGAGAACATTCGAAGCTGGACAAAGCACTTTGGCAGCAGTATAGTGCTACAAGGTGGAGTGTGAGCCCAGCATGATGAAGAGGTTCCAGTGTGTGCTGAACTGAGAGCTGGTGCAGGGTAGAGCTGCTCTCATGACCTTGACAAAGACCTGCTTCACTGAGGCAGTCTCTCACAGAGTTGGATTACAACACTTCAGCATTCAGCAGGCAAGAGCCCACAAACACTCATACACACGCACTAGCACACCAACAAACCACGCTGTAACACACAAACAAACATCCAGTGTGTGTGCGTGCGCAAATGTGTGTATAAGAGTTCAACTCAATATTACTTAAAAAGCACCTGCCAGACAATAAAGAGGAAAAAATATGATTTTTTTTTTGTAAAGTCCCAAAAGCTAATAATGGAACATTTTGACATTTTGATGAAACACATCAAAGTAGGTGGGTATAATAGGAATGTGGGGGATAATGTCTGTGGGGGGGTGGGGGGGATTTCTTAGCCATGTTTAAACTGCCTGCTTCCCGTCTAAAACGCTAGCCTCCCAGGAACTCCCTTAAATGGCCCAAATATATGAAAATGTATTGGAGCAAGGTCAGGACTGTGTGATGGATGTGGCAATAACTCCCAACCGAGTTCCTGTAATGCGCAAGTGGTTTTTGTGAACGATCGTGTGCACTGTTCCCACAGACGAATGCGTCTCTTCCACAAATTAGAGGCAAATTATAAGTTGATTTTCAAGGATCAGGCAGTCCACTCACTGAATGCTCATGGTAACAATTGAATCGGGCTTCGAACCGCCTCAGATGGAATCATCATTCACAGACGTACAGCCTTCTTTAAACCATTCAAATATACAGGTACATGTCACCGTACTTCTACTGTGCTTGAAGTCTTCTGTAAATGTCAATGGATTTTACGCCTTAATGCACGCAAATCTTTCATCACAAGTTTTAAACGCACCTTGATCAAATGACAAAACCAAGCTGAGACGGTCACTCAATAAAAGCATGGTCACCATCACTTGAGAAGTGTAGGAACATGACAAGTAACACCAGCAAAAGTGTAATTTATCTGCATATATCAGGACTTAATGTGGGATACAGAAAACAAAACCACAGATTCAAAAGTATACACTGCATCCATGTCGCAATGCTTTCCTCACTTTAACAATAAAGAAACACACCCTTGACTCTGAACTGCCAACAACACAGAAATGACATGTAGAAAAGAGAACCCCTTCAACACTGGCCTTTCAAACAACTTTCAGTATTTTGTCTTCTTCCACAGACATTATAAGAGCACTCCCCATGCTGCTCTGCCCTGTAATTAAACAAACCATTGACAATCATTGAGTTAAGTAACACAAGAGGATGTAGGACACTTTTGTTTACTACTTCCTCATAGTTTTTATTGTATTATTTGTAATTAGCTGCAAATGCGTTCCCATTTTGATACAGAAGTTTGATTTACACAGTGATTTCAGCAGACATTTAAAATTATTTGTATGAGATTCTCAGTATTCCCCTAGAAGATCGTGCTACATCGTGTGTTCTCCAGATCAGATTCTACAATATTCATTAATTACAGACTTTCCATTGCACAAAGTGGCCACATTATGCATACATTATCAATCAGCATGATCCAGAATTCACTAGAAGAAATAATTCTTCAAAAGCAAGCCAAAAATAAAATGGATGACTTTTTTTGTACACTGTTTTTCCTCTTGCAAATGCCACTACTGTATTTGTAGCTCTAGTGAGTTTTACGTCAACAAATGCAATCCTCCAGTCACACACAATTTCCCAAACTTCGAAATCCCCACAGCACTTAATCAGCAAAACTACAGGTCTTATTTATCAAGGAGTGCCTAAACTTTTGCATAACAGATTTTGGTGATTTTTTTTTTTTATTGAAAAGATGTTAACACAGTCTCTCTTGGAAATGGAACAAATGCACAATATTTTCAACAAACATTGGTGCATAGTTACTTTTTATGTCCTAGATTGAATAAAGATTTTTTTTAAAAAAAGAAAAAAAAAAAAAAAACATTATTGTGGCATTGTGCAAAGGTTTGGGCACCCTACATAATCAGTACTTAGTAACACCTCCTCTGGCAGATATCACAGCTTGCAAACGCTTTTATAGCCAGCTAAAAGTCTTTCGATTCTTGTACTTGGGATTTTCCCCCCATTCTTCCTTGCAAAAGTTTCCTAGTTCTGTAATATTCTTTGGTCATCCTGCATGGCATGCACAGCCCTTTTAAGATCTACCCAAAAATTTTCAATGATGTTTAAATCAGGGGACTGTGATGGCCATTCCAAAACCTCGAGTTATTCCATAGTGGAATTTCAGCTTAAGCTGTTTTTTTTTTTTTTTTTTTTACAGATGGTGTGATGTTTGCTTCCAGAATTTGCTGGTGCAATGTTTCCTGTGCCACTGGCTGCAACACAACCCCAAAGCATGATAGATCTACCCCCATGCTTAATAGTTGGCAAGGTGTTCTTTTCATGAAATGCTGCTCCTTTTTTCTCCAAACATGCCTTTGCTGATTGAGTTCTATTTTAACTTCATCAGTCCACAGCACTTGTTTTCAAAACACATCAGGCTTCTGTAGATGTTCTGTTGCATATTTCTGATGTTATGATGGGGACGCAGGTAAGGTTTTCTTCTGCTGACTCTTCCATGAAGGTCTTGTGGAACGATGCACCACCACTCCTGAGTCTGCGAAATATTCCTGCAGGTTTTTTGCAGTCAAATGGGGGTTTTCACTCGTCTTTGTGACCAGCATACGAGCAGTTTTCCCTAGGAGTTTTCTTGGTCTTCCAGATCTCTCCTTGACCTCCACAGTTCCCCTGAACTGTCATCTCTTATTTACATATCTCACTGTGGAAACTGCAAGCCGACAACGTTTTGCTATCTTCTTCTAGCCTTCTACTGCTATGTGGGCCTCAATAACTTTCATTTTCAGAGTCTTGCACAGCTGCTCAGAGGAATCCATGGTTCTTGAGTGTCCGCAAGTGGATGCACAAGGTTTGAAGAGTCAAAGTATTTGTAAAGCTTTGAAACTGGCATTTACTAATGACAGCTGTTGCCATGCATCAGATCTAATGAGCTGATTAAGGTCTGAAACCTTAAAAAGAATCTGTGACTCTGGATCTCTTGAAGTGCCCAAACTTTTACACAGTGCCATAATGTTATTTTTTATTTTTGTTAAATTTATGGCATAACTATGCATCAATGTTTGCTGAAAATATTGCACTTTTTTCCCATTTCCAAGAGAGACTGTGTTAACATCTTTTCAATTAAAAAAATATTTTAAAAAATCACCTAAATTTGTTATTTATCAAGGGGTGCCCAAACTTTTGCATAAGACTGTATAATTTATCAGAACAACACTCAGGACACTATACATCATCTTCCTTTATCATCTCTATATGATCGAGGAAGACCAAAAATTTCAGCAAGCATAATGAAAAACGTTATTTCTTTCTTCATTCAAATACATTGAAATGGCTAATCATTTTAATTGGTTTGTTTCCAAGTACTGATCTTAGGGTACTATAAGAACAGCATATTATACAAATTTACAATGTTTTGGGTTTTTGAATGTAATTTCTGAGAGCAACCAGTAAAATAAGGTTAAACCGGCTTTGTTCAACTGGTGTAATGGATAAAACTGTAGGGAATACCATACAACCAACAACTATTAAGCCAGTAAAATATAAACAGGGGGATTGAACGTCTCTACCAATTCCAAAATTTGTTTTTAAAAAATAATTCTAACATAAAAGTATTTTTAAAATGTGTTTATTTAGTGTGTTATTTTTTAGTGTGAAGATACATCATCATTAACAGAACTTGAAGATAAAGATACTGACATACTTTTAGCCAAACTGATTCTCTACAAGCTTTTGCAATCTATTTATGGGGGGAAAATGTGATATCTTTAACATAGTTTCTGTGTTCTGTTCGGTGCAAAATTTATTTTACACCAGTCAACACCACAAAATATGCCAGTGATTCCGACTGGAAAACATTTATTTGGCCAAAAGTACATGAACACCAGACCATTACACCCATAAGTGTGTCCCCCCCACAAAACTGCATATTGTAATTGTATACAATGTCTTTGTATGCTGTAGCATTATAAATTCTCCTCCCCAAATACAAGAGGTACAAACAGGTTCCAGCAAAGTTTGACACGGTTGGTATGTAGAAAAATAAATAAAAAAATAAATCACACGGCCTGTACAGAGCCCAGAACCCCACTGAATACTTCTGGGGTGAACTGAAGAGTAGAGCTTGTTATTACCAAATGGGGAATAAATCTGGTGTGGGATGTTTAAAAGGCATATGAAGATAATGTTCAGGATGCACAGACCTTAGACCATATACTGTATAGTAAATATGCTACAATATTTTACCACCACATCAACCCTGGTATCAACACTCACATTCCCTCTTATAGAGGAGTCAAATTGATTTGTTTACAAAAAAATTAAATTTATATATTTTTGGAAAATTCATCTAAATTAATTCTGAAACAGTTTTCAAATGTTTATATCATCTTAAACTGAACAGTCTGCGGACAATATTAATATGTGCACATGTCCAGTCAGTGCACTCTTTTTAATTCAGTTTTATATGATTTTGTAGTTAAGCCTCATCAAAGAAGAGTTGGTGACTCTAGTAAGATGGGTAAGCATTGCACATTTGCATTATATTATCGAGTAAGGATGTTCGGGTTGTCAAAAAATATAAAATATAAATAAAAAATCCAAACGTTATTCATTAGTATAAAACCATTACTCTTCTTTTTACATTGCCCTATTAAAAGCCATAGTCTGTAAAGAACTGCCCAGAGATTTATTAAAGTATTCTTTTAAAACAGTGTATATGTAGTGCATCCTTAACACCTGACCAACTTCAGAATATCTTTAAAAAAAAAAGGGGGGGGGGGGGGGGGTTTAATACTTATGCAA
>JAQMYK010000015.1:12220371-12235353 GCA_030014345.1 Clarias buthupogon
ATATCAGAGACAAGGAAAACTAATCTATATTAGAGTTGCACAATCACAGTATGAACCTGTATGATTATTTAACCACAAAAGGCTGCAATTTATTCTAGGTAATATATGCATCTTCACTATTTTAGGTAGAATTTGTCTATAATTTAGATATGTTTCATAATTTTGTGTTGATAAATATTAGCAAACATCCTGAAACAGGAGAGATTATTTGTCCAGTTATTTGATGCTAGCCTACATAAATAAATTTGAATACAAAATGTATGTTTAAATCAGTGTGTGTGTGTGTGTGTGTGTGTGTGTGTGTGTGTGTGTGTGTCCTCAAATCTGTACAGCCACATATGCATGACAACACTCATGCACGTTACCTGATCAGCAAACAACACCATGAGAGTATAGCTGCCAGCTCCTGGGGGAGTGTATTTAACTGTGAAGGTGTCATTGTCATTTCTGATGATGTCAAAGTCGATGTCAGACTCAGCTGGTCCAACAACACCAGGAGCACACTTAATTCCAATGCTGATGTCACCTACAGAGACATGAATTGCAGCTTAGATGTTACTGAAACAAAGGGGATGGATTTGATTAACCAACAGTCATGTGTTAAAATTATTATGGCCATACCCTGACCAGCCTCTGCACAGTCCACAGTGAAATAGGTTGGTTCAAATGCCTTCAGACCAGTCTTGGCCACACCAGGTCCAGATACTTTCACCTTATTAGGATGGCATCCAGCTCCAATATTCATCTACAGGTTTAAAAATAATAATAAATCCAACAACATTAAACAAACTTGCAACCCTACAAACTTGTTAAATTTCTTTTAACATTTCCACATTGACTGACCCTGAATGGGCTTTCCGGGATATTGACTCCACCCCAGGACACTGTGACTGTGTGTTTAATGGGCTTGCGAGGGGTGTAGGTGCAGCTGTATGTTCCATTATCATTATCCTTAACCTGCACATCGACTGGGTTTCCATCTCGGTCCTGAGATTTAAAAAAAAAAAAGCAATCATTCTTCTTCTGGTCTTTGTGTTCATACATAAGAAAATAATTCCAATACATACTTGCGCCTGGATCTTTAGAGGTGCTTTTCCCCCTAGTTTGGCATCCACGGTGAACTCTGCTGGCTTCCCAACAGCCAGACCACTGCTCTGAAGTCCTGGGCCATAGGCCTTCACCTGAAATATAGACAAACAATTGGGTGAATGCAATGACCTCCAGGAATCATTTTGGCTAGCAAACACAGAATACATCTCTATACCTTGTCAGGGTAAAAGTCTTTGTCTGGTGCTGATGTGATCTCAGCCATGAAGGGGCTGTGTTGGATGTCCTCATTTTTACAAAGCACATGCACTGCATACTCGCCTGGCTCAGTGGGCCAATAGCGCACATCGCATGAACCATCACCCTTATCATCACACTCAATCTTAGCTGGGGATGGGCCCTCCACAGAGAAACCTAAACAGGAAGTCAACAATATATGCATGCAACCAACACGCATACAACTACGTGTCCTAAAAAAAAAAAATCTGAAAAACAACGTGCTAGTGAAGCTCACCCAAAGTGCCAACATCATCTCCAACTGCCTCCACCACAAAGTCAGCAGACTTGCCAACAACACCACCTTCCAAGCCTGGTCCCCATGCCCGGACCTGCTGTGGCCCAGCCTCACTACTTATCTTAACCTCAAATGGGCTGAAACAGGAGAAAACAGTGACAGAAAGGGAGAACAAGGAAAAACAAGATTTGAATATTTTATGCCATCTTGAAATTCGAAGTAGAAACAATATTTAAAGTAATCAAATATTCTAACCTTCGAGGAATATGCTGGCCACCCCAGGTAATAGTAATGATGTAATTTCCCGGTGTGGTAGGGTAATAGTCAAAGCTATAGACACCATCTCCCAAATCTTTCTTCTTACAAGGCTCCTCCAGACCCTCTGTAATACAGACATGCATAAAAACAAAGTTAATATAAACAAAAACATGATTATTTGAGCAGCAACCATGCCTAATGTGCTTCACTCACTTGGCCCTTTGATTGTGACCTTCAAATCTCCAGTGCCAGCTCCTTTGGTATAGACCTTAAACTCTGCAGTCTCCTTAATCCGCAGGCCTTTAGGTTGCAAACCACGGCCTTTGGCTTTGCAAAGACTGGGGTTACATGCTGCAAAAAGACATGAAACAAAGTGACGAAAGTATCACACTTCAAGCATGCACCCGTTTACTGCTATGAATGGTTGGGCTGTCAGAAATTGTCAGGAAACTCCAGGCATGGTGGTGATAAGGAACTGCAAGTAGTAGAGCACGTATCAAGCATGCTTACTTGTGGCTAAAAAAGCAACATGACATTAGTAGAGGAAATGGGAGTTTTATTGTAATGAATGATAACATTTTTTTAATATTATGTATTTATATATAGCTCATAATTTCCAGACAGCTACAACAAATGTGAATGTTGGTCATCAAAGGAGACTGTACAAGTGAGTAACATTAAAACATGCAGCAGGTCAACAGAATGCAAAGTACCCAACAGATCCAAGGTGACAGGAAAGAACGTCAGGTCAACAGGCTGATCCCCCAGAAAAAGGGAAGAAAATAGAGAAAATAAGAAGACCAGCAACCGATCTCAGTTGACCTTCAGGAGGGAGACAGAATCACCAGGGAAGAAAACAGCTAAGGAAATACAAGAAAAAGGAAGGGGAAACAATACAAAAACAAAAAAAACAGAATATGGGCACTAAGAGAAAAAATTTCTAGAACACTCAATCCCCCCTACAGCCCATATGCCTTCTACATTTTCTTTACTGGCTCCTCACCTTCACCAACATTGACAGTGTAGGGACTCTTTGAGATCTGGCCCCCAGCAAATGTTATGTAAATTGTGTGCTGGCCCTCCTGGGTGGGTTTGTAGGTGCACCGGTAGCTGCTGTTGCCTTTGTCCTCAATTTGGCACTCCACTGTGTCCTTCTTGCCACTGGGATCAAGAATGACCACTTCAACTTCTCCCACTCCAGCACCTATACATAAAAGTGCAATAATTAATCTTCTGTGAGAGTTTATCTTCTTTAAATTCTGTAATGCAACAAACCCAAACTGACATTTCAGTACACTTTAACCCAAATCTGACAAATTACCTTAAGTGCAAAATTAACTTATGTAATTACCAGCAGTGTATACATCAAAGTAGGTGGTTTTGTTGGCAATGTTACCCACAGCCTCAAGACCTGGCCCCTGGGCAGTAACCTTGCTGGAGTCACCCTGAGCCATCCCTACCTCCACCTCAAATGGGCTCTTTAAAATATGCAGGCCAGCAAACAGCACTGTTACCTATAAGACAAAGGTCAAAGGTTGAGCCTATAACAGATGGAGATCATTCCATAATAAGTGGGTACTAGGTAGTGACTGGGTCCAATCTGAATATAATCATAATGCAATTACCTTATGCAGCCCGGTAACTTTAGGAACATAGACCACTGAGTAGGTGCGATTCTTGTCATTGTTGGGAGTGACTTTAGCTTCCTCACGATGACCTGCTGGATCTTCCACATAAACCAGCACTTCTCCTTGGCCTGCGCTGATCGTCTCAACAGTGAACAGAGCCTTTTTCATCACCACATTACCAGTGGGCTCAATGCCTAGACAAAGAAAAAGATTTCTATGCAGCACATTTGGATCTCTTCTGAATGACTCAGTTGTTTTAACTGAGCTTTATACTGAGAATTTGACAAATAATAGGTTACCTGGGCCATAGGCACGAGCCTTTTTGGGGTTGAGCTTGGGGCGCAGTGGGGCACCAGGCTTCAGCTTCGCCTTAGGGAACTGTGACAGGTATGTCATAACTGAGTGTTCATCCACATTGGGATCAACAATTTCCTCCGGAGTGATGACCTGATTTAGAGAAATAAAAGAAAGCAGATGGTTCAATACTGGGGGCGGAGGGGCCTTGGGTGGAAACACAACCAAACAAACTTAAACAAAACCATCTATAGAATTAGTCATAACAGAGACTGTCACCTTGGAAACAGGCACCTTAGCGACCACATGACAGTCTGTGGCATTAGTTGGCAGGAACAAGGCACGCGACAACAGGAAGCTACCAGCCACGATTGTAACTGATGGCACGCAATACACCAGACGTGGTTTAAAAAAAAAAAAAAAAAAAAAAAACGGCCTATTTCAAAATGAAATTCGACAGTTTCATATCTGTAGTAGCAAAAATCAGTTTACCCAACCTCAACCTTTTACCAGGAACTGCATTAAGACCGTTATAGAAAGCGTTTAAATTATATATTTATATAAAAAAAACTCTAAAAATACAGAATTTTTTTTTAAAATCAGAAACTAACATTGCGTGGCCAAGTCATGTGTCCCATACCCAGCGATGTTAGATTAAAAAAGTAAAATCATAGGAAGTTTAGGCTAAGTTTGTATACTTTTTTTTTTCCTCTATATGGAATGTATCTATAAAAAGTATCCATGTATTTCGTGAAGAAAAGATTTGAAGTAGGTATTTTTTTTCCTACATTTTGCTTTCAAATTACAAGATTAATTCAATGAATCATTTTAGTCCTAGTATTAAAGAGGATTTCTCTCAGACAATGGAGAAATTAGTCACCTGAGGAACACCGAGCCATTCGTCAGCTTGCTGCATTGCCTCACGTGCATTGTCCACAGGCTTTGTTTGATCCCAAGAGTCCCAGTCCGGACACAGACCTGAAGAGTTACCAACATTTTTTTAAATCCACATAAAGTAATTTTATCTAAGCATGTAAAAAATGTAAACGTCACACCATTAGTTAACTGAGGTGTCTGAATCAAGACAGTTTTTAATTCTTCCAAACTTACCTGGAGCACAACTGTCCACCAATGCTCCCAGAGCTTTGCCTGACTGCCAGTCACGGCTGAAGTTGGTTATTGGCAGCTCGGGCAACTTGTTCTGGATCCAGCCCAGGAGCCTCTGCTTTGGCGTTTTCTGCTTGGCATCGTCCGTGTCCTCTTCCTCGTCCCACATGGGCATGGAGATGGAGTAGTGCAGAATGAGGGTCCATATCAACCCTAGGATGAGCTTCAGGTTTCCATCCACAATGGCTTTACTGTCTGGTTGGGGCAGGTGAGAGAAAGAAAGAAGCAATTGCTTAAACCGACCAAAAAAAAAAAAAAAGGGGGGTCTTAAAGTAATAAATGTAAGAATAAGAATATTAGCCTAGAACTTAGATTTTACAGATGTATCCCATTTTCTCTCATGTTCTTATCCACTAATGTTTTTTTTTATTTTATTATATAGTATGTAGTGTAACAATGACAACCAGTTATTAAAAAAAAAAAGCCTTTAAAGAAAGGACATCTGAGCCACCTGCCCATCATTCTTTTATGGAAGGCAAAAGGCCATGCAATAAGAGATGCAGATTCTTGGCATGACACTACCCATAGATTGTTTTAAGGGGGGAAAAAAAATCTCTCTATAGGAGCCCTTGTTGAAGACTAGCAGTCAATGAATTGCAACTTTGGCCACCAGCAAGGTCAGCAAACATATCGACAGAGAAACAAAAACTTGTTACCCTTCTCCACCCAGTTTTAAAATAAATACACAAAGATCTAAACCCAGCAAAGTCTGGCCATGACACCCATTAGTCATGCTTAGCACTCACACTTCTCTATTTCTTTGAAGCAAATTAAGCACACGCCCATCCAAACAGTAACAATGTTCCCAAGGTTCAAAAAGTAATGAAACGTTACAAGCAAAAAACTCTTATCTACTTCGGACATATGTATAGACAAAGCTTCTTAAATAGTATGGCTGTGCTTAAAATCTGGCAATCACTCATTCTATTTGATTAGGTGGAGGTCATGTTTCAAATGAAGCATGCTGGCTTAAGACCCCTTAAATTTCTATAGATAATAGCCTTAACACCTTAATCAGTCACTACATCCCAAACAGAATAACAGACTGAAATTGCAGCAGAGTGGACAATACAGTACATTAGTCCTGCAGCTCCATGCAAGCTCATGCATGTGTGCCCTAGTGAAGGGCTCTGAAGAGCCACATTCTGAAGCTGCCTTTAATCACTAAATGGTGTTTCACTCTAGACTCCTTTCCCTACAGCCAACAGTATTGTAACCAAGCTGAGCCAAGAGCAGCTTCAACCCATTAGCACATAGGAAAACATAGACAAAACAGCCCAAAATAGAAATCTAAATTCACTGTATATTTTAATATCTCATTGCATTTCATCCAGCTTATGACCCTTACACTACTTATCCAACAGTCCTATTGCCATGTTAAACAATACATTTGCAATTATTTCTCTTCTCCGGAGTGTGGTCTAAAAACCACAATAACTGAGAAGTTTGCTGGAATTCAGGTTGGTTTCTGGCATATTAAACTAGACTATTGAAGAATCTCAGATCCAATTTCTTTCCACGGGTGAAAAAACAATGTAGGGTCCCAAAAAAAGAAGCTCCATTATGCTTAGAGTCCCAGGTCCCTTTTTTTTAGTGGTTTAAAAAAAAAAGAAGAAGAAAAAGAGGGGTCATTTCTGGTTTAACATTTTCAAAAGGTACAGTAGGACAGTGCACTTAAGAAGCAGAAATGTGGACAGCTATACAACATATACATACACGCCATAGTCAGGCTCCTATGACTGACACTGACAACTCATGTCACTGTGCATTAGTGACAGTTATACAGAGACAGGCAAACTGTGTCCGCACATGTGGGAAGAGAGAGAACGCAAGAAAGAATTGTGTTAAACAGGTCAGAACTTGTTTAAGAGGCACTTGATCAGAGACACTTATACGATGAGCTGTTGAGTACAGAGGGTGTGGCCACCCCCACACCCAGCAGTTATTGCTCATGCAAAAGCACATCAAGAAATGGAATAAAGCTACTCTATAAAATCACTGAGATTACAGCACATTATCTTGTATTATTAATCCATTTATTTTTGGAGTCAATTTACCCATCAAATATGTGAGAGGAAATGAGGACCTGATGAAAACCTAGGCAGCCTTGTGGAGAACATTCAAAACTTTACAAATCTGATCTTTGTTTACTGTCTATGTAATCAAAAACCTGAAATGCTACCCGCGATGCCACTACTAATCAAACCAGCTTGGACCATATTTCTGCCTTGTACATCAAAATAACAGACAGCCCTAATTTCAATCAAAACAAAACTAAAAATATAGGCGTAGGCATTAATTTTGGAACCACTGTGATCTTGGCAAACATTAATAAGGTACACATAGAAACCCTGTATGTCATCTTAATTTCTCTCACACTAACCAACTACATATTCTTTTGAAGAATACTGGGAAGCAGTATGAGTGGTGGAGGACTAGTGACACACCATGGACTAGCAAACATATAAAACATGACAGGAATCTGAATCAACCTCTCCACTACGCTCATGCCTTTTTTGGACATGATCAGGGCTAGCCATGACTTTCCCAAACTAGGCATCTTCTTGCCAAGAAAACAAGTTGGGTACATGCAAGAATGGATGGACAGACAGACAACCCAGGGAGATATTTGTGAATGTTATGTTAAGTAGCTGGGGCATATAAACAAGTTATTTCGGAAGGCAAAGTTATCAGTTTTGGTTGTGAGCACAGATATTCCAGACCACACATTCCCATGACTCACCCTCCCACTGGGCTTAATAAACAGTGCCTGACATCAGAACTAAACTCTGACCCCACATGCAGACCTCTGACGCACCATGAGACTACATCCACCCTTACAAAACCTACTAATCATGTAGGAATTACTCATTAGCCAAAATCACTTAAGCAGAGGGACATGGCAAAACACATACAGGTCTATACGAGCTTTCAGAATCACTGGAATTCAGATGTAAACGTAGTGACCATAACAGCCACAGCATGGCAGCAGGGGGATGGTTTCCATGTAGCAAATTGCATGCATTCCAGTGGGTCTTATCAAGTCTTGACCTGAAATCTGGACAAATGCCGACATGGATATATAATGAGTCATCGAGAGCATACTCAGACCCTAAGGGGTACATGTTCCCATCAGGCCCCAGCTCAGGTGATGGTTGGAGCTCCCTGTGTGCACCCTCGTTTAATACCATGTTAGTATGTCAGATAGCCAAGACTCAAACCTCAAAACAACCGTTTCATCAAAAGCGCTGATTTAAAAAAAAAAAAAAAAAGCAACACTGATGGGTACTATATTGCCACATCTAGGAAAGCTTTCTGAAACGCAGCACATGCAACATATATTATTTAAAGCATGTACTTTGTTAGCAAACTTCCCTGTTCTTTCATTTCTGCTGCTTCCAAATGTCCCTCCCTCCTCATCAGCCTGCCTCCATCCCTCCCCTCTCTTTTGGAAATGTTCCCCCTGGTTTTTTTAGCCTTAAAAGGGCAGAAGCAAACTTGATCCTGGCAGGCCACCCATTTCTCTGCACAGCGGTTTCTGATTACAAGGAGGGAGGGAACAGAGGAGGAGGGAAAAAGAAAGGGAACAGCAGAGAGCAAAAAGTCTTGAACAGAGAAAACTGCTGCGTTCAGACTTTTGTAAACCCCATATTGACAGAGCAAGATTGTCATTTGGCTCCTCTTCTTCTGTGGCTAACTTTTCCATGCCACGCTCCATCACCCTATCCACACACAATCATTTCTTTTTCTCTACTACACACACTTATCCAACCACGTGACACACGATTTGCATTACCTGCAGAATTTCAGAGTTTGTGTTTTATGTTCTTTTGCACAATACGTTGACAATTTATTTATTTTATTTATTTATTTTTAATTATTATTTATTTTTATTTATTTATTTATTTATTTTATTTATTTTATTTATTTATTTATTTTATTTTATTTTTTTACAGTTTTTACAGTTACAATAAGTCCTGAGCATCAGCTAACAGAATCCAGAGATGACCCAGGTGTTGACTCAGTTGTTCATTTCAGATCAGTAGTGTCAAAGTATAATTTTAAGCTTTAGCTGTTTGAGATCTGATGCACATCACAACATTTTCGGTGCCTAGAAGCCAGGACATGACAACATACCATAAAACCCAAGGGTACCCTAATCATTCCTCTGCATCTCAAGTAAATATGGATGCCATATTCCACATCTCTTATGAAAGCAATATGCAAGTATATATAAATTTGACACTTACTTTTCTATTCAGACATTTCATCTATTAAGAAACACCTTCATTCTGAAAAACTCATTCCCCATTCTTAACTTGTACCTTTACCTTACTGACCTTCCACATAACCCTCCCCAACAACTGTACAAAGAGAAGGAAAATTACAGGCTCAGTCTGGAGACTTTGCAAACACATACCATCCCAAACCACTATCTAAAGCAGTGCCAGAGCAAATTATCTTATCTGCCGAGATGGAGCACTTAAAAAAAAAAATCCCAGCAGAACAGAGGAAGACCACAATCAAGTGTCCTTTTGTTAGTCTTAAAGCCACCTCATATCCTGTCCTAGTGTGCTCACATATCTCCACTGAAACCGAGAGATTTGAAGATCCACATTCTTTGTAAAGCTTTTCAGAAAAACAAGAAGCACGCCATGGTCTTCATGTGGTTTATGCAGCTGCTGTCTTGGTGAATCAGTGTCCCTAAAAAAAAACATCCTTTAAATAAAGTTTTACCTAAAAATTGCCACTGCTGCATTTGAGTCACCGTTGAAGATATTCGTGCAAAATCTCTCCTGTACCAAGAATTAAAATGACTACTTCAAAACAGTCTACAGTTTCAGAATCACTCTTTGGAGCACAGAGGAAATTTCTTGGGGATTATGCTACAAGGTTTTTCCCCTGTGGTTAGCACTGGGTGCCATGTACTGGCATAGAAACACATGTGATTCTTATTTGCATGATAACACTTTATAACCACTACACACCAGTCCCATTGCTGCATTACTCCAATCTACTTATACCACCCTTCCTTTTCACAACTGCATTAGTTCCCCATTGTGAATGAGCAGGAAATCCTGGCATTAGCAAGGGGCCTCCAAGAGATTCCATAGGGTGCACCCAATAGGCATTAGGCATCATGGGAGAAGCACAGAGATCATTAATTTTTTACACATGACTTTGAAACAACCCTTAGTAGAATAGTACTCATACAGGAAAAAAATTATAGTAATAGGAAAATAATTCGTACACAAGCATATCTATGATCTACTGTGGCAAACAAATGCAGAAATGGTCATTATGGGTTTAATAGAACTCAAAACGCTATAGATGTTTTCTTTTACATTTAATAATTAATTATTATTTAATGTAGTTGTACTACAACAACTCTATAAATTGGGAGGAAGAACTCTGTCCTAGAAAGGCAACATCAACACTAAGGCTAAAAATGTCTAAAAGTTCCATTTTTGACAAAAACAGCTTTTCTGTTGCATATTTTAACACCATAGTTTGCCCAAAACAAATTTAAACCTGGTCACAGGCACATTACCAGATATTTCAGTTATAACTCAAATTTAACATGACTGTAGATGTACTGTAATATATTTAGCCCTCTTGGCATCTTGGTCCATCAAGCCTTATTTAAGGCATCAGATCTGGGTACCCAAAACGCACATGTACAATGCCTTCAACAGTGTCGATCCTTTCTTCTTGTCCATTTTCCCTTCTTTATATTATGTGTTATTATGTTATTTAACATTTAAAAGTAAATTGACTTCACAATAAATTAACTTCTAAACTTTAACTCTTAACTTTAAATCAATTTAATTATTAAGACTGGCTGTTTCCTAAAACAGTTAACGTCGACTATATATTTACTTCTGGTTGGAGCTAGGCATACCGGACTCAAGTCCTATCCTGACTTATGTACTAGGACTTGAGGATGAAGATTGAGTAATACAATATCAAAACATCACATCATGCAGAACCACACCCAAGATGTCTGTCTTCACCCCCTTCTAGTATCTGATCTCCCACCCATAGTGCATGTATAAAAGCAACTGCAAATTAAACCAGTCATGGCAGGGGGAACAGACCCACCTCCACTTTATGTACATCTCTAAAGCCTCCATTAGCAAGGTTTTCCTTAAAGAATACAAATAGGAAGAAACTAAACACTTGGACTTCATTGGAGTGATAACCCAAAAATAATTATTATTTTTATAATTAAAGTTCAGGTTCTGGATACATTTGAATAAATGTTTAGAAGGTATTACTAAATCGTATATAACCAAACCACTTTACGTCACATTTTGAGTCAATATTGGTGGAACCAAGCCAGTATTGAGCCAATTAAAAATAACTATCCCCAATTGTAATTCTTACTGTGATAAGTACAAGCAGATGGAAAAAATGTTGCACTGCATCACCTGAGGCTTTAGTGCCCTAATTCTTTGTACTCCCTGACTCCCTTGGCTTGCAACACATCAATAAATATGCTACATACATGCCTTCTGGGGAAAATACTGTGTTGCAGAGACACATCCTTTCAGACGCCTTTCTCAACGAGAAGAAGCATGTAGACCACAAACATGCCATGTACTGATCATACAAGAATGCTCCCTCAATGGACATGTGTCTACAGAACTATCACAGTTACCCAGGAGGTGGTATAGGACAGTGCATTTCAGTCCTGGCTCTGGGGTAATTTAATATTTAGTCTGCTCAGACACACCTATTTCAACCTTTTTAATCATTTGATGAGATGAATAAGGTGCATTCTGAGAACAAAAAGGTCTACAATGCTAAAATACCTTTCTCAATTCTAGTAATGTTATCTTAGTATTTAGTGTGAGATGGTATTTGTGAACATGAGTTGTGGATTTAAGAGGCAACTGACCAATCTCCAATCACTTAATTTTCAGAGAAGCATAGGACAAATTCCAAAGGACACTGCATCACAGTATCTAAAGTCTTTGCATATTCAAGTCCACATTAAGTCTTTAGTTTTATTTTAGTACTACATGTTAAATATGTTTTGCAAAGGGAAATGTGCATTGTTCATTAGGCGAAAAATCCTAAAGTTATTTCCTTATATTTGGGAAAACTAACTATTTATGAGTTTATCAGCATGCTCTAAGCACACACTGACCAATGTGGTCTGGAGGTGTGTCCCGGAGGTATTACTTAAAATATCCTTCCCTTTGCCAAGATATTAGGGAGGATGAGGAGACTTGGTCAATGATATTTTGAAAATGACTGTAGAGGTGGGGCTTGAATTAGGCCATATAGGGTTGATTGTTTTTTTTTTTATTGTAGATCTTTAAGGCTTGACTGGTAACACACCCACATTATGCACAAAAGCAAATTGTGTTGACCCAGCTTTACTTGGATTAAACATGGTCTGTATATATAAAAAATTGCCCTTAAGCTGTACGTATCACTTCGTAATGATACCAACACGTTTGCTAACAGAATTTCGTTCCACACCCTGCTCACTAGAGTCCACAAACCTTCTTGTTGCGCATAAAGACTTGACAAGATCCGGTTTGTTACACACAACATGGGCTTTCGGCGTTTAGTTGTGAAAAAAAAAGAAAAGAAAAAACAAACAGCCGGTCAATAATAAAGAAAGCGAACCTTCAAGCCAAAACGATTTACTCATCTTTATTCGGAGGTCTCATTTCCAAAAGCGGGGAATAAACAGAAAATGTTTCAACTTTAATTGAGATTTAAGGATCAAACGATATTGCTAAACATAGTGGGAGATTCCAGCTAGGCCCAACTTTAGCGACAATACCCACTTTCCAGTTATCCTGTGGCCTACACTGTTTGGTGCTTTAAGCATCGGTTATTTAAAAAAATACTTCAAAACAATATACCACCAAATATATTTTCATTCCTTAATATGGAAGTGTATCGATACAAACAAATTATTTACAGGTAAACATTCAAAAACACTCTGAAACAGCCCAGCTGTACTGTGGAAACTCTCCGACTTCGGGATTCAGTTGGGGGGAAAAAAACTTTTGGAAAGTTAGCGGTCAAGGCAGAAAGGAAACGTATTGTAACAGAGAGCAGTGTAAAGGGAAAAGCGCATACCTATGGACACGAGCTTAATATTCTCCCTGTCGAGAAACTCTAGCGCCACTGACACGTTCTCCAGCTGCATCTGCCTGAAGGTGGGCCGCTGGTTGTACTTGCGGAACATCTTCTTCTGGCTGAGCACCTCGAGTAGCCCGATTAGGCGCAGACCATCGCTCAGGTCCGTTTGCAGGTTTGCGATGCGCTTGTTCACGCACTTTAGATGCTCGTTGCACCAGCGGGTGAACGTGTTCTGCTGAATCTTCTTCCATGGCGCGTCCTCGGCCAGATCCTTCTCCGTGGCGGGCATGTCGGCGTCCTTGTCCGGTGCGAGAGAGGCGTTGGATGAGGCTGAGGCAGCGCTCGACTGGTGCAGGCGTGGGTGTTGACTCATTCTTATGCACTCCGCTCGGCCTCGATACGGTTCTCACTTTTTTTGGGTGGAGTCTTGGGGAGAGCGTTATGCTCTTGTATTAAGTTCTTTTAACTGCAAGAGAACAGAAGTTAAGAAATAAGCTTAAGAAATGGGTGTCTAGCAAAATGCTATAATTGTAAAATGTAACTTTCTCATGGTTTTATTGTTGTTATGTTTTTGTATCTGTTTACATTCGTGACACTGAGTGAACTGGAGCGCTGATTTTAACTAAGAACACCGGTGCATGGATTTAGAAAGTCGTGATCCTGTTGTTTAAAGAGATTATACGATTAAAGGGAATGCTGTGTGGGTGTAGGGTGTGTTTAGGATTTACTGTGACGGGCCAGGTCTCAATACTGTTATGTAATTTAAATGGTAAACTGACTTCATTTATTTACACGATTGCAATTAACAAATACTAAACAAAAATGTTCTCATCTTCTACCCAGAACTCGGTAGTAATGTAAAATATGGTAAATCTGACAATACACATAAGACGGAAAGATAAACAGTAGTTTTTATTCAACATAAATCTAACGACCTCGACGTTATGAGACTTTCTGATCAAATAGTGTCTCTGAAAACTACGAAAATGACGTCAAAGCACAAAAATAATAATGAATTATGAAAGACTTCGCGTAAAGAATGAAACTCAGAGTCTGGGGTATTTGTTTCCAAGTAGGAAGACATTTATGATGCACTATAAATCAGACACGAACCGCTTTGTTAAAACAATGTATAACCTACTGACTAAGAACAACATCAAAATTCTTGCGGTTGGGGAATGCTCTGTAAGGGGTAATAAGAGCAGATATAGCACCCTTCCAATAGATAAACAATATACAATAGAAATGCACCGATAGGGGAATTCCAAATAATGCTGAGTATATATATATATGTTATGTGTGTGTGTGTGTGTGTGTGTGTGTGTTTGTGTAAGAGAGAGTCAATTCAACATGAAAAATGTAGCCTCTCTTCTGACGATCACATGATAGCATCAATAATGGTGCGACTACTGACATCTTTAGAGCAACCGTAATACTACACATTGCTGCCAAATTTCAATTCAAGGTTTAAAAAAGGGCACAGATAACAACTTTTGGCTGACTCTATGTAAAATCCTCTACAGATTTATCCTATTTGTATCAGTTAATGTGGTCAATAAAGTAGGCTTCTGAATTAACGGAGTAAACATGGCCATGTTAAGTATAAAGGTGTTAAGTATTTTTTTTTTTTAATCTTCATTTGCCGCCCCCCTCCCCCCCCCCCCCCCCAAAAAAATACTTTCTTCTCTAGGAGAAAGAATGCTTTCCGTCTAAATACTGAGGCCCCTTGACCCCCCCCCCCCCCAAAAAAAAAAAAATCTTAACATTAAACAGACTTGTTCTCCTCTTTTACTCTTCGTTAATATCTACCTATTTTAGTCTCTCTCCCTCCCTCTCTCTCACCCACACCCACATACACACAGACGCGCATAATAACAAATAAAAATAAAATAAGGTAAATAAATATGCATATTAGCATTAATAAATGACATAAATTGTAGCAAATAGCTATTTCAGTAATTCACGAAG
>JAQMYK010000015.1:12313616-12338951 GCA_030014345.1 Clarias buthupogon
ATAAACAATATAATAAACAACACTGCAGTAACACTGGGGAGTGTTCACAGCTTTCAGAGCTGGTTCACTCTCAGCTTCTTCTTTTCAGCACACAACAGAGTAGCATCTGTAAACTGATTCCTTGAGACAAAACACTAGGTCTAAAGGGTCCGCCTCATGTCCCATTGCCATAGCCATAGCCATGTTTGACCATTTTGCAATTACAGACTGCACCACTACAAGCAGATTTTTATGTAGCATGTTTTTGTTGTTACGCCAATATCATGCATGAGTTTCTTAATCTAGGAGTGCTGCTTCAACAATTTTTGCCTATTATATGACTGCTCCCCGGTGTGCACTGGCCACAGTGGAGGACTACACAGCATCACTCCCTCTCCCTCTCCACCCTCCTCCTCATGCTGTAGTTGAAAGAACTCCCCTTACCTCCTGTCCAGGATTGCAGGCACTTGATCAAAGAGCCACGAAGGCTGGATGCACACAAAGAGCCACAGAAAAAGAAGCATGGAGAGCCTGTGTTCAGCCATTTAGACAAGTGAAGGAGAACACCAGAGACAAGATCTGCTTCATAATCTGCCCTGATGGCATAGCCTTAAACCTGAGCTCACTGACGGGCGGACTCAGCAGCCAATGAGTCGGCAGAGGGAAGATAATCGTGCGTCACAGCCTTCATTCTTCCAGCCTTGCTCCCTGTCTCTCTTGCTTGCGCATGCCTGCGTGCTCTCTGCACCCCTCCCCTTTCTTCTCTCTCCTTCTGTCTCCCTCTCGTTCTGTCATACAAACAAAGCTGCTGCCAAATCTGAATTACGTGTTCCCACTGATTTAAACTATCCTCATAAGAATACAGTTTCAGCCCATAAGTGCATTTTATATATGTACTGTTTTATTATGTATACTGTATATTCAAAATGCAAGATATACAAAATACAGTGTAGAAGCTAAGAACCTGACCTAGATTTGCATTAACTAGCTTTCTTGTGTTATTCTCTGTAATGTACAGGAGTAAGATATGCAATATATGTTCATGAAGGTCAATGGCAACAGAATGACTAACAAATTTACTGTACAGTGTGAATAAGGTTAAAAAAAATGGATTTGATTCTTTTCTACAGTGTATCCCACTAAATTTCCAACAACTGTTATCAGGTAGTATGCTCATGATGTGCAGTCAACCACTGACTCTCACTGTTTAAAATTTTGTTATGTTTCAGTCTGATAATATAGTTATTATATATATTTTTTCTAATTAATATACACTCAGTACCCCACAAGGACAAAGTGAAAACGTTTTGTAAATTTATTATAAAGGAAAAAAACTGAAATATCACATGTACTTAAGTACTCAAACAATTTATGCAGTACTTTGTTAAAAAACCTTTGCTGAAAAACATCCCCACAGCATGACACTCCCACCACCGTGCTTCATGCTTGGGATGGTATTGGGCAGGTAATGACCAGTGATTGGCTTCCTCCAGACATAACATATAGAATTAAGGCCAAACAGTTCAATCCTGGTTTCATCAGTCCAGAGAATCTTGTTCCTCACAGTCTGAGAGTGCTTCAAGTGCTTTTTTGTAAACTCTAAGTCGGCTTTCATGTGTTTTGCATGAATGAGAAGCTTCCATAAAGCCCTGCTGCAGTGGTGGTTGTCCTTCTAAAACTTTGTTCCATCTCTATACAAGATCTCTGGAGCTCAGTCAGAGTGACCATCGGGTTCTTGGTCACCTCTCTTACTAAGGCCCTTCTCTCCCTGATTGGTCAGTTTGGCTGGGTGACCAGCTCTTGGAAGAGGTCTTGTTGTGCCAAACTTCTTCCATTTGAGAATTATGGAGGCCACTGTTCTCTTGGCAACCTTCAGTGCAGTGGATTTTTTTTGTAGCCTTTCACAGATTTATGCCTTGTAATAATCCTGGATATGAGCTCTGCATTCAGTTTCTTTGACCTCATGGTTTTTGCTCTGACATAGTATGCATTGTCAGCAGTGAGGCCTTTTAGAGAGAGGTGTGTGCCTTTCCAAGTCATGTACAATCAATCAAGAAACATCTCAACAACTTTCAAGAGAAATGGGTGTCACCTAACCTAAATTTCAAATGTTGTTGCGAAGGATCTGAATACTTAAGTACACATGATATTTCTGTTTTTTCTTTTAAATAAATTTAAATTCATTTCTAGGCGCCACATGGTGGCGAAGTAGTTGTCACTGTCGCCTTGCACCTTCAGGATCCAGGTTCATTTCCCGCCTCTGTGGAACATGCATGTTCTCCCAATGCTTGGTGAGTTTCTGCTGGGAACGCCTATATATGTTCCTAAAATTGCTCATATTGTGTGAATGCTGACTGGAGGTCCTATCATGGTAGTAAAATGGTAATAAATACAATGGTCACCTCCACTATCCCTCATTGGATTACTGAGGGACCCGGATGGATGGATGGATGGATGGATAGGCAATCATTCGTGAATAGAAAGAAAGATTTTACAGCATTCTGTGTCATAGGTCATTTTATTGTTTGATGGAGGATTGGATATAGGTCCCCTGCGACCCTGTGCAGGATAAGAGGTATAGAGAATGAGAGTGTATTGTTAAACGCCATTTTCTTCATGAAGAAATCTCCCCCCCTTGTGGCCAATCTGAAATATTGCTCAAAGTCTGATAAGAATACAACATTTAAATACGAGTGAAATATAGATAATAGGGTAGTGTCTAAAATATTATACAGATAGAATGTTTAGGCAATAAGTCCGGCGATTTTTTATGTTGCTATTTTAAAACTCCGAGTGACATTCACGTACATTACGAAGGGAGGATTTGCATTAATTCTACATCCAGTCACCGGATGAATGAACTTTCGCAGACAAAGAACACTCTGACGTTGTAAAAGTAGGAAATAGAAAGTAAAATAATTCATCAGCTTCCTGTTCATACATCAACAGGTGCAGGGTATTAGCACCTGTTACCGCTGCAGGAACTTCAGGCTGAACCTGAACCAGTAATATGTAGTGCACTACATGCAATGTGTAAAAGTGACACGCCTCGTGCAAGTGCACATCAGGCAGGTCACGTGCAAATAATGCTTCCGCTTCGTTCCCATGACAACATTAGGCTCAGCCACCAAACTTTAGCTCGTGTAAGGGTGAAACTAAAACACTGACTTTCAACAGGTAATAAAACCCCCTTTTTAATTACTTACCTACGAAAACAAATATGATGTAAAAAAAAATAAAAATTAGTCTTTTTTTCTACCACGTATGTGTCCACAACTTTTAATTAAATTATAGCTCCGCAGGCTGGAAACGCGATATATTTACTTAGTCGGGTAAGCTAACTGCATTTACCCTTCACACATTAGATTTCTATATGTGTTTGTAATTACCAAGCCAACAGTTAATTACCTAGCTATCTGCATTACTACAAGGAAACCTTGTGCATAACTGTCAACTTAACTTATTATTATTTATTTATTTAATTAAATCTATGTTAATACAGTAAATGTATTATGAGTTCCCTTGTGTTTCTTGTCACAAATCTTATTCCATACTTGCATATCAAAGTGTAATGAAGGGTTTTCTCTTCATCAATGAAAGAATTCTTTAAACTTCCACTTTAGTTGTCTTCTGAGCTTACCCTTGGACAGCAGTCCTCTGCGTTAATCCAAAGTGTATGCTTCAGCTCCTTAATAAGCATCTAGCTTTGAAAAGCACTGTCAAATGTGGAACCTTTTGCTTGATAATGTTCCAGTACTGGCCCTTGAGAATCCCAGAAAACTGGAAACATTTTTTTTTTTTTTCACTTTTTCTATTTAATAACTTTTAAACTTTTACTTGGTGGGTGATTGACTCTGCCGTTTCCACTCAGGCTGGTAGTGATGAATCCATGTCTCGCCACCAGTAATGATTCTCTTTAAGAAACTTTTACCTTCTTTAGAATATTTAAGAATAAGTTAATTTTGTTTGCAAATATCCAGCGCTTCTATTAATGCTCCTTTCGTGAGTTGTTTCCGCACCAGGTATACCTTCAGACGACTAAAAAAATAATCACTGCACGCTGTTCTTCTTTCATGCAAATCACAAATGGGGCATCCATTTCTGCTCACATTGCAGTTACAAATAAATGTAATGTAACACGTCCACACCTGCGCAGCAGTGACTGGGGAGACAATAACCGTGAATGAAAAGCACTAGAGAGTGGAACCAACAGAGGTTTTAATATAACTGAAGTGTGGATAATTTTAGATTCACCTTTGTACATTTAAAATTGTTTTTCACAATTCCCTACATTTAATCATAGTAAACATTCCCTGTTTTAAGTCAGTTAGGATCACTACTTTTATTTTAAGAACGTGAATTTTCAGAATAATATTAGAGTAAGATTAAGATTAGGTACTTATTTCAGGTTTAATTTCTTTTATCACATTCCCAGTGAGTCAGACGTTTGCATACACTTACTGTAGTTTTTCGTAGCATTTCGTATTGCATTGAAATTGTTTAACTTGGACCAAACTTTTCTGGTAGACCTTCACAAGCTTCTTACAATAGTTTGCTGGAATCCTAGCCTATTCCTCATGACAGAATTAGTGTAACTGTGTCAGATTTTAGGCCTCCTTGCTCACGCAGACTTTTCCAGTTCTGATCATAAATTTTCAATTAGATTGAGTTCAAGGCCACTCCAATACCTCAACTTCATTGTTCTTAAACCAAGCTATAACTTTCTGGCTAATGTCTTACTTTAATATATCCACATAATCTTTCTTACGCAAGACCATAAAGCGCTTCACATCATGATGCTGCCACACCATATTTCATTAGTGGGATGGTATTCTTGTAATAACTTGTAAGCCTTCCCTCCTGACTTTTGTACCTGTTCCCTACGGTGTCTTCAAAAATCCTTTGCTGTTGTTCTGGGATTATTTTGTACTACATGTACCAAAGTATGTTCATCTCTGGGAGACAGAATGTGTATCCTTCCTAGCTTTATGAATGCAACCCATGTTGTGTATAACGGCGTAGTACTGTTTGTGCAGATGATTGTGGTATCTTCAAACATTTGGAAATTGCTTCCAAGGATGAAACAGTATTGGTTCTACTGTATAAACAACTGTAATATTTTTTTTTGTCATATAGAATTTTCCAGCTTGACAAAAGAGTGGTATTAACTACAGTATTCAAGACGTACATCCATTGTCTTGAAGAAATGAGTGACAAGCAGTTGCATGGGCAGGAGTTGCCTGTTACCTTATTGCTCCATGACTAATCAAGCAGATAAAAAACCTGGAGGTGGTTCTGAGTGTTACGTCTGCATTGGGAACCTGTTCAGTTGAATTCTTTACATGGGGTCAAAGTGTCCATGCAAGTGAAGGTGGCCCTTATTAGCCTGAAACTAACTAACTAACTAACTAACTAATTAACTAAATAAATGAATAGATCCATCAGAGAGATGGCAAAACATGGGCAGTGGGCAAGACAAAAGAAGAAACCAACTGGCAAGCTCAGGAACAGCAAAAGGCCTGGAAGACAACTGAAAACAACTAAAGTGGATGAATGCAGAATTCTGTCTATGGTGGAGGCAATGTTATGGGATAAGCATGTATGGCTGCCAATGGAACTGGGTCACTTGCGGCGTCCTAACAGTTTTGTAGTATTTGGCGGAATCTGAGCAGCAATTATAGCACTACTATATATGGCACTGCAAAACTGTTAGGACGCCGCGTCATATTGCAGATGGATAATGACCCAAAACATACAGTAAAAACTACCAAAGCGAAGAAATGGCATTTGTCACTGGCTAAGTCAGTCACCTAATCTCAACTCAATAGAGCATGCTTTTCATTGCTGAATATTGAGGGAAGAATCATCCACACACAAGCAGCAGCTGAAGACAGCTGGTGGTGTATATACTGTATTATACTGTATATGTTTATATAGGCCTGTGTTTATAGTATTCTTTCTAAATAAAGTGGGACAATATTTTCTTTCATTTCTAAACTTTAGTAGAGCTTCGAAATGCCTACCTCATCGACAGCCTTTAAGGTATCTTCAGAGGATGGGTTGAAGAAGTATTCTGTCCTTCCACCCATCCCAAGTCCTCCAGACTGGGAAAGCTCCAGCCTTCCTGAGCATAGAGTGACGGTGCGGAGAAAGCTTCTTAGCTACAGCAGGAGTAAACAAGAGCAATATGACCTGCATAAAATCATGTGAGTATGCTTTTGAAGGAAAGAATTGAAAGAGTTTTTTAATTCACTCTTCTGTGTGCAAGGCAAACTGTAATGAAACCAATATCAAGACTTCCCCTTAACCTCAACTGATTAATTCTGTAGGAACTGCATATGCATTTTTTGCTGCCTTTTTAAAACTGGTGGCAGAGATCAATTCCAAGTTAATGAAAGCTACATAGAAGCCTGAAATACATATAACAGGCTGTAGCCACATCTAATGTACAGTTATATTGTGAATAAATGTTTTGTGAAGGTATATTTAAAATTATAGCATAATTCTAGGTCTGGAATCATTAAACCCTGTACCTTTAAACTTATACTGAGAAGGAGCTGAACTATTTTGGTGAATGTGATTTGTATTTGCTAGAACAGTATGGTAAACTCGACTAGTAACAGATTGTGCAGCCCTAGCTATTCTAATTCTCTGAGGTTTTTTTCAGGGTTGCGAGTGCAGCCAAAGCCTATAAAAAGGCCAAGGATACAACTCCAGTTGATTCTCCAGAGTGTGAACCCGAGTTTCCTTCAACAGTATGAAAATTTACTTTAAATACTTTCACATTGTATACTATTGTACTGTTTAGATTTTTATGGTTCTCTAACAAAACCCATTGTTAACAGATGATGAGTGAAACAAGGAAACAACGTGTAAGTACCTTTTATACCTTTTATACATATATCCTGTTTAATACAGTATAACTTAGATGTCATCTAAGTGTTTCTCAATTTTTCTCAACATCTGTCTCTGCTATATGCTTGTAGATGAACTACATGTTCCTAAAGCAGTGTGTGGAAAGTAGACCCATTGTACCCATTCAGCAGCAGTGGCTGGACAACATGTTGAGCCTTATAGCACCTCAGCTCCGGCTGGGACCTCGCAGTACAGAGCTGCAAGAAGAACTGTGCAAGGAGGTCAGCGAGAACTTTGTTAGCACAATAATAAAGTTCACAGGTGAGATGAAAAACATTTTGTTCCTGGAAGTCACAATCAATCAATCATTAATAAGATTACATTTATTTAATGTGATCCAGTCCAGACCTATGTAATTATAAAACAAATAGCCCTACAAATAAAGTGTTCTGTTGGTTAAAATATCTAAATATCTTTAATGAGTAGCCAGAGTCTTAGTGAACACATTGAAATAAGCCTAATATTTTTACAGTTGGATCAAATTAATCTGTGCTGAAAGTGTCTACAGTTTAAGCAGTTCCTGAATCTAAAACATGTTATGTTCTCCCCTGGTTTCTTTAATCAGTTTTATTGCAGGGAAGGTTATTGTTTTGACCATGGAATGCTGTTTAGAATATTTTCATTTACTGTACATTTTGAAATTACGTATATGCCTATATTTTTTATACATAACCTTTTTACTCTTCAAAAATGCATTTCAGAGAAATACAAAACTGTGTTGTTGTTATTGATAATGATGATGACCATGTTGTTCTTGTAAATTTTGTTTTTTGTGAATTTTTCAGTTCACAATATCCTCCAGAATCCACAGGCAAATACCGATGTTAATTTACAAAAAAAACCTGCACCCAAGTGAGTGTCTAATGCATCCCTAAATCCAAACAAAGAAATAAACATATATTATTTTAGATTAATATAAATTATTACACCTGTTTCTTCTTTTAGGAGCCTTGATTTTAGCACACAGTGGCATAACAACTTTATCAGAAGTCGAAAGAAGATCAAAGAGAATTTGCACATCCTACATCCAGTAATGAAAGTCATTTTGGATACTTGTTATGTAACATTTTCTCAGCTGCTCCTGGTCGATATCTCAGACCCCAGGTAATACTTTTTCTGATTGTAGCTCACATTTCAAATGATAGTATAGGTATTGCTTTCTGTTTGCAGTGAATCTGGAGCTGTTCAAACAAATACTGGTCATGAGGCGGGCACCAAACACATATATTTTCACACTTATTCTCACCTAGGGGATGATTTTGCAGAAGAGATGAGTGAAATTAGTTCACTCATTCACCATCCTGCATAGTGACCACTGTACAGTACAAGTCTCTGGAAGCAGTGTTATGATCCGAGTCAGTTGGTTAGGTCTGAATGTACTGAATGGCCAGTGTACCAAATCAATAGATTTTTTCTTCCCTGATGACACAGACATTTTCCAGGACTCATATTGTGAAAGAGTGGTTCTGCCCACTTCATTGTGTGCTATAATCAAAGCTAAAGGTGATTGAATGAAAACTTAGAATGTGTGACTTTTTTTGGCCAGGCAGTATATGAAACTATCCAAAATAGCTCATTATATATTCAAATCCATCTGTTACAATCTATGGTGAGCAATAAGAGTGTACAAACATTTAAAGTCTTTAAAATTGGTATATTAGGATTTGATGTTTTTCTCAGCTTGTCCTGACAAAATAGAAGGCAATCTCTGCTTCCTCTTTTGGCAATTGTGGGACATATGTTATACCTTATAGAAGATGTAATTTTCATGTGGGACCAGCCTGTTGATCAGATCTATAATTAATGGAGACCTAGTAATGTCTGTGCTTTCTGAACATTGTGCCAAGATTTGTTAGATAATTCTACTGGTCCACTTCAGTTGTACATTTGTTGAATTTTCAACTGTATTTGATATAAAGATTCACAGGGCCCATGGACTGTTCGACCCTAAAAAACAGAGTGGCTGTGGAGTGTGAGAAAGTCGAGGAGAAACTCATGAACACTTGGTTTCCAAAAGTTATTCACTTGGTCACCAGCAAGAACACGTTACAAAGAATCAGAGGAGATAAGCTGGATGCATTTTATAACTGTGTTTCAACACTTCTTTCCAATCAAGTGAGTCTAGAAAGCCATGAAAAATGTTGTTGCTCATTCAGTACTGATGAGACCTAGATGAGATATAACATTGCCAGTTATTCTTCATTTGCAGATGAAGGCTCTGATTGAGAGAAGTGTGAAGGCATTTGTCAGTCTGTTTGAACCACTCAACAAGCAGAAGCTTCCTGTCTTCAAGATGGACCTGACCTTTGATGATGAGAAGATGGACTTCTATCCTAGCTTTCAGGATCTGGAGGAGGCTGTGTTAGAGATTCTCAAATCAATAATCTATACTTTACAGGTGTGAAAAGATTATGGGATGATCATCATTCCCCTTCATACATAATACACACATCTTTTCATAATAAAGTAATCTATTCTGCTATCCAAAGTCAAAAGAGTCATGTGAAATGAATGGTGGTATTTAACAGACCATACCATTTTACAGAATGTCCAGACTGTTCAATCCTGGCTAGATGAGGCCAATAATTCAGTGGTTGATGCTAAACTGCCAGACCATATTGTTACATCAGCACAGACTACGCTGAGGAATGCTGTCCGTCAAAACCTAGAGGCACCCGCAAAACATTTTCAATATTATTGTGAGCCTTTCACATTTTTATATATTAATCCGAATAATGTTAAAACCTACATGACTGCTTTCTTAGAACATCTGTGAATTCGGTTGGTTTGTGATTACTTGCATTCTTTCTTGTTCTTGACCCAAACTTGTGTTTTCTGTAGTTGACAGCTATGATTGGCTGGTCAATGGGAATGCACAGAGTCTGGTAGAGATATTTCTGAAGGAGGACCACAGTTTTGATCAGTATACTGAGGTAAATTTGAAATTTAATTGACTTTAATTATGGCATGTTAATATGCAATGTGATGCTGTGTATGTGACTATGCAGTTGTTGTTTTTTCCTCAGCAAGTGGAGGTGTTCCATAATCTGTCCAAAGAGATCACTAGCCTCCCCTCAGTGGTTTATTTTGACATGATCCGTTTGGACTGTGAGGACCTCAAACAAGGGCTAGCAAAGAAAGCACAGACTCTTGCTCAGAACCTTGTAGCACGACTGATCACCACACATCGTGAACAATGCCTTCAGTAAGACTACCTAGATTTGATTTCTTTGTAGTTCCTTCACAGTGTAATTGCTTAGGTTTTCATATTCTGTTCATTAGAAAGTCTTTGATATGAATTTTCTTGTATTTTTATTTTTTGAAGAATCTGTAAAGAATTTGAGACCATTCGGGACAAGGCTGTAAAAAACCCAATGACAACAGAAGAAATGACGGAAATGATTGCGTATATTAGTCATGCACAAACCAAAGGAATAGAAGAGCTCAGCAGTAAGATAATGGTGAGCTATTAACATTTTTTTTGTATCTACACAGTGGAAAACGACAAAAATAATAAAATATATACACAATATTTCTTCTAGGATGCACATCGCAGGTTACATTACCTACTGGATGTACACATATTTGATGCAAAAGACTTGGAGCTTCATTCAACAGTTCTGATGTGGCCACAAACTATTAATCCTGTTTTTGAGCTCAGTGCTGAGGTAATGTTTGTCCATCAGTAATGATTCATATTTGGCTGGAATTATGTAGTTTTAATTCATTGTAATATATAATTATATCCCACCCATAGTTGTTTTGCTTCTGTGGTATACTGTACTGTAGGTGTTGGAAAAAGCCAAGCAGAAAGGAGAACAGGAATTGCGGGGCAGGAGGGAGAAGCTGATGTTAGAGCTGGACAAACTTCGCCGAAGGACGGAGGAGTTTGCAGAATGGTCAGAACTGGATATGATGCAACAGGTAAAATAATAATAATAATAATAATAATGAAAATAAACTGCATAGTACAAATTAACTTCTACTAAAAATGTTTCTAATTATTATTGTGGCTATTTTCTAATTAAATTACAATGACATTGTTTTCCCTATTCTATTTGCGCAGTATGTGACTGATGTAAGGACAGTGCAGAGGAGGATTCAGGAAGTCGAGGAGTCTATTGTTCTTATTAACAAAGAGGAGGTTCTGTACAACTGGGACTTAACTGTTTATCCAGAGGTTGATATAATCAAGGAAAACATTGAGCCATATCAAAAATTGTTTGGGCTTGTACTAAAATGGCAACGCACTGAGAAGAGGTTTGGTCGATTCCTCAGTACAGTATATTATTTATGATCTCTATTCTTCCTATTAAGAAGATGAGTTGCTGTTTATCAATTGATTTTGAGATTGTTACAGTTTGAATTACTTCTACTTTCTTCTATCTCTGATCCTATTTAGATGGATGGATGGTTCCTTCTTAGATTTGAATGGTGAAAGAATGGAGGTAGAGGTAGATGAGTTTTTCCAAGAAATCTGCAAGATTCAGAAAGTTTTCCAGCAGAAACATAAGAAGGCTGAGCAAACGAGAGATAACCTGGGCATAAAGAAACAGTCTGGAGAAGAAGATGAAACCAAACAGGAGAGTTCTACTGTTGTGGTCTGCAGCAGAGTCATAGAACAAATGAAAGAATTTGTGGTACACCAAACATTTCTGCCTTCCGTGTTGTAATTTTAATCATTTTGTTTGCTCCGGCTTATTTATTCTCTTTAAGTACTGTTCCTCCCCTTTCAGATTTTTTTTGACTACATAGCATGAGATGACACATTCAAAATCTTTGATAATTTCCTATTAACAGGAGCACATACCAACAGTGTCCGTACTGTGCAATCCTGGAATTAGGGTTCGACACTGGGAAAGGATGTCAGAGATTGTGAACTATGACATGATGCCCAACTCTGGCACCACACTGCGTAAAGTCCTTAAACAGAACCTCACTCCTTACATGGAGCAGTTTGAGACCATCAGTGTAGCTGCCAGCAAAGTGAGACTCTCATTTAATTTCCACTCTATAATCAGGCATTGACATATACATTAAAACCTCTCACTTCCAGCTGTTTTAACAAAACATATTCTGCATTTTATTTAATTACCTTTACATCAGTCATGGATCACTATTATTTAATTATTTTAAGATATAGTTTAAGAAAAAATATTGATAAATTAATTATTTGTACATTTGTACAGGAATTCTCTCTGGAAAAGGTCATGCAAAATATGGTGGAGGCCTGGGATACTGTGTCATTCCAACATCATCCATATAGGGAATCTGGTGTATCTATCCTTAGTGCAGTGGATGAAATTCAGACCATGTTGGATGACCAGATAGTGAAAACACAGACTATGAAGGGTTCCCCTTTTATCAAGCCTTTTGAGGCAGAGATCAAGGTAATTTACGTAGCATTCTGTGTTGATGCAATGTATGTAACTATTGGGAAATAAAGGATATAATAATTTCTAATAGTCTTCTGTATTGCTTGTATCTGGGTTTTATGCATTGTAAATAGAAACTGTTTAACACTGTTGTTACTTAGGCCTGGGAGGAGCGTTTAAGCCATATCCAGGACACCATAGATGAATGGCTGAAGGTACAAGCCCAGTGGCTCTACTTGGAACCTATCTTTAGCTCTCAGGACATCATGCAGCAGATGCCTGAAGAGGGACATTTATTCCAGATGGTGGACAAACACTGGAAGGAAGTTATGAGACACTGTGTGAAAGACTCAAAGGTAATAACAGTTTCCAAGTATCATCTCAAACTTGTTTTTATCTCAGATAGGTTATAATCTTAGTCACATACTTCTGAAGCTGTTTTAGACTAGAACAATCTTGTGTGTTGCAGGTCTTACCTGCAACTTCGTTACCTGGCTTACTTGAGAAGCTTCAGGACTCAAATGCCCTTCTGGACAACATTATGAAGGGACTGAATGCTTACCTTGAGAAGAAAAGACTATTCTTTCCACGGTATCCAGCTTATTATATGATGCTGACTGTAAATTTTCAGCAAAGCAGCATTATTTCAAGCTATATTACTTTTGCACTTTACTGAGTAAATTTAGCTTTATACAGTATTTCCTTCTTATTTCCCATAGATTTTTCTTCCTGTCAAATGATGAGATGCTGGAGATCCTCTCGGAAACCAAGGACCCTCTGCGTGTACAGCCACACCTGAAGAAGTGCTTTGAGGGCATTGCAAAGCTGGATTTCTTGCCCAATCTAGATATCCAAGCCATGTACAGTAGTGAAGGTGAGCGCGTGGACCTGATTCAGCTGATCTCCACTTCAGCTGCACGGGGAGCAGTAGAGAAGTGGCTTGTGCAAGTGGAGGACATGATGCTGCATAGTGTCAGGGACATAATCAACCGTGCCAGACTGGTGAGATTTTCAAATGTACAGTACTAAAAATGTGCTGTGTTATTATCATTCTCATATTTATCGTTATCACTTTCTTATGCAATTACATGCACAAAACAAACTCAAGACAAACTGTTTTCGATTCTCTTACAATTTGGTTGCATATCATCACATCATATTGACTTCATCAATAAGTCAATAAGTCAAAATGTTAGTGGTATTATAACAAAGTGGAAGCAATTGAGAATGACAGCAACACAGCCACAAAGTAGTAGGCCATGTAAAATCACAGAGCGGGGTCAACAGATGAAAGACATAGTGCACAGAGGTCGGCAACTTTCTGTCAATAGCTCCAGACCTTAGTTCCAGTGAAAGGAACTCTTAGTTCCAGTGAAAGGAACTCTTAGTTCCAGTGAAAGGAACTCTTAGTTCCAGCTTCGGTCCCTGGGAACAGTTTGGGGATGGCCTGTCCTGTTCCAACATGATTGCGCACCAGTGCACAAAGCAAGAGTCATAAAGACATGGATGAGCGAGTTTGGTGTGGAAGAACTTGACTAACCTGGGCAGAGTCCTGACCTCAACCCGACTGAACACCTTTGGAATGAATTAGAGTGGGGAGGTTTCTGTCATCAAAAACGTTTTGCTTGTCTGAACTTGTGGTTTCTTTCTCAGGACATACCAAACCTTTGATCAGTTTTAAGTAATTTCTCAGGTTAAAAATCGCTTGCTTTTCTCCCATAGATAGCTCTTTTCTCATGTTGGTTTCTCTATTTTAACAACAAATGCAGTTGGTACAGATGTATATCATAGCTGTCTAACAGGGCATACTGTACCTGGTAAACAAGAAATACCTGTTCATGCAAAATTGCCCATGATCTAAGTTGGTCTCAAAACCAGATGTCTTCAATGTATAAAAAAGGCCCTGTCATTAAAATACTTTCAGAGGTGACCATATCTTATATCTATTAGCATCCTGTACATAAAGCAACTGGCACATCTGGAAATATTCTTTGTGATATTTTGTAGTTCTTTAAGGGACAGTATTGTTTATATATATATTTGCACAATCTCCATGCCCTACCTGTTTGTATTACACCACAGGCTTACCCAGAGTCTAGTAGGAGTCAGTGGGTATGTGACTGGCCTGGCCAGGTGGTGCTCTGTACCTCTCAAATATACTGGACCCTAGAGGTGCATGAAGCTATCAGGAGTGGAATTAATGTAAGGAAATCTCATACTGTCAAACACAGTAATTGCGCTTTAGAAAGTAGTTTTTTATGTATGTATGTATTTATTTATTTACTTATTTACTTACTTATTTCAGGGTCTGAAGAAATACTATGACCAGCTACAGAGCCAGCTGAATGACATTGTGGAACTAGTCAGAGGAAAACTGCCCAAACAGACTCGTACTACTCTAGGAGCACTGGTCACTATAGATGTGCATGCTCGTGATGTTGTAATGGAACTGATTCAAAAAGGTTGTTTAGATCAATTCATAAAGGGAGTAAACTTTCTCATACCGTAGATAATTCATTGTACTTAAAATTATTTTATTTTTATTTTTTTAATTTTATTTTTATTTTTAAAATAATTTTATGTGTATTTAAAATAATCTATGGTTTTAGTGTAGAAAGTTAAATATTGGTTATACATTGACACTACTTTGTACTTGGTTTTTACTTGTCATTGTCATTACTGTTTCTGCTGTACTGTACTTTGACATTCCTTGTATTATTCTTATGAGTAATACAAGGAATGTCAAAGTACAGTACAGCAGAAACAGTAATGACAATGACAAGTAATGCATTCTCATGCATCTTATTTGTTTCTCCCAGGTGTTTCTCATGAGACAGATTTTCAATGGTTAGCACAGCTGCGTTACTATTGGACAAATGAAAATGTCCGTGTGTGCATCATAAATTGTGATGTCAAGTATGCTTATGAGTACTTGGGAAATTCACCTCGTTTGGTCATCACACCTTTAACAGACAGATGCTACCGAACTTTGGTAAACCAAAACATCAACACAAACCACTTTTTACAATGATCTACTCATTACTGTATGTTAAAACAGAAAAAAAGATCAAACAAACAGTTCAAAATCAGCATTTGATTCATGTAAGTTTTTTGTATCTGCTCAGATTGGAGCATTTTATCTGAATTTGGGAGGTGCTCCTGAAGGCCCTGCAGGAACAGGAAAGACAGAGACCACTAAAGACTTGGCCAAAGCCCTTGCTGTGCAGTGTGTAGTGTTCAACTGCTCTGATGGACTTGACTATCTAGCCATGGGGAAGGTAAGTAGATCTTTTCTTAGATTTAATGACAAGATTTTTTTAATGTTTACACAGACAAGGGAAATTTTATTACTTTGCTTTCACTCTTTATTTTTATTACCTATCACAGTTCTTTAAGGGACTGGCATCCTCAGGGGCATGGGCATGCTTTGATGAGTTTAACCGCATTGAGCTGGAGGTGCTTTCTGTAGTGGCACAGCAGATCTTGTGCATTCAGAGAGCCATCGAGATGAAGCTGGAGGTTTTTGATTTTGAAGGGACAGAGCTTCACCTTAACCCAAACTGCTTTGTAGCTATCACCATGAACCCTGGATATGCAGGAAGATCAGAGCTTCCTGATAACCTTAAAGTAAGAACTTTGCGGGCTTAGTTTTTGTGGAATAAAATTTTTCTATCTTTTCTGACTATTATTATTATTTTCTGTGCATTATTCTGAATAAATCATATTATTTTTCTCCTGTGTTTTCTAGGTTTTGTTTAGAACAGTGGCAATGATGGTACCCAATTATGCTTTGATCGCAGAGATATCCCTGTATTCTTATGGCTTTTTGAATGCCAAACCACTTTCCGTGAAGATAGTAATGACCTACAGGTTGTGTTCTGAGCAGTTGTCCTCCCAGTTCCACTATGATTATGGAATGAGAGCTGTCAAAGCAGTACTGGTGGCAGCAGGGAACCTCAAACTCAAATTTCCAAATGAAAATGAAGATATTCTTGTAAGAGAAAAGAGTGTCTTAATGTACTGCTTAAAATTTTTTATTGAACACTTTGTCCTGGTTTGACTTGGACGACCTTCGTATTTACAACGGGCATCTAAGTCAAACCGGGACAAATTTCCTTAATTTTGTTGAGTAGAGTATATTTAAATAATGAAACTGTACTATTTTGGTCAAGTCTCACATGCTCATTTTCCTTTCTAGCTTCTACGGTCTATTAAGGATGTGAATGAGCCCAAGTTTCTCTCCCATGACATCCCTCTCTTTAATGGAATTACCAGCGATCTTTTCCCTGGAGTCTCTCTGCCTATGGCCGACTATCAGGTAAATATTTTGTCAACTTATAATGTTTGTTCAGAGTATGATGTTTCTACAGTGCCTTACATTTTTGTAATTATTTGTACTGTTTCACTAGCTCCTTCTTGCTTGTGCTAATGAATGCTGCATAAAACATAATGTCCAACCTGTGAACATTTTCCTGGATAAAATTGTCCAGACTTATGAGATGATGATTGTACGCCATGGGTAGGTGAAAAGTCTTTCACAAAGCAACATACAGTATATGCTCAACCTAGATTCATCCAAATATAAGTTCCATCTATATATTTGCCATCCGTTACCAGGAGTTAACTAGAAGAAAGACATAATAGCTTTTTTTTTTAGACCAAGTAGATGTAGCCAGCAGGTTGCACTCTCTACCAAGTACATCAACTCTGAGGAAGCATGTAATAACATTCATGCTGTAATCCTAGTTGCTAATTAACACAGATCTGTACAGAAGGTTTAAAACAAATAATGCTAGAAATCAACATTCATAGATCTCTGAACATTGACAATATAAGGTAAAAATATTTTGCTTTCTAGGTTCATGCTTGTGGGTGAACCATATGCTGGCAAAACCAAAGTGCTTCATGTTTTAGCTGACACCCTCACACTTATGAATGAAAGGGGCTGCAATGAAGAGGAGAAAGTCCAGTATCTCACTGTCAACCCCAAATCCATTACAATGGGACAGCTTTTTGGTCAGTTTGACCCAGTGTCTCATGAGGTGGGTATAAATCTGCCATATTGGTTAAATTATTGAACGTGGCTTGTATAAATGTGCTTTCTTTTCCAGTGGACTGATGGGATTGTGGCAAATACATTTCGGGAGTTTGCTTCAGCTGAGACACCAGACAGGAAGTGGGTGGTGTTTGATGGACCGATTGACACACTTTGGATTGAGAGCATGAACACTGTCCTGGATGACAACAAAAAGGCAAGCTTTTAATCTATAATTTTTTTCAAGCTTTAAATCGTTAATTTGATATTAAACAGGAAACAAAATTTAATTATTGGTGTATATATTGGTTCATTAAAAAATTTGGTCAAAGTAACTAAGAAAACCTCTTCATATTTTAGAAAGTGTTGCATAACAAGCTATATTATCAAGTGACAAATTATGTTTCTCTTGCAGTTGTGCCTTATGAGTGGAGAAATTATCCAGATGTCCAATCAGATGAGTCTGATTTTCGAGGCAATGGACCTATCCCAGGCCTCGGTAAGATAAGTGGACTAGTGAGCTCTTGCCTAATGAAACTGTCTTATACAGTATATTGCATAAAAATTATTCTTAGTTGTAAAGGTTTGTTAACACTATTTGCTGAGGATTTGCTGACCAGGTTGGGGGAATAATTTTACACTGGTTAGAGCAATATTGACCTTCTGTTCCAGCCAGCCACAGTGAGCCGTTGTGGAATGATCTACATGGAGCCGTCTCAGCTGGGATGGCCTCCTCTGGTGTCATCCTGGTTAAAAACTCTACCCCAGCCTCTTCAGACCCAGGAGAATGCCACACTGCTGCTGGAGCTGTTTAATTGGCTGATCCCCGCTGCACATAGGATGTTAAGAAAAAATTGCAAAGTATGTATATCTTTACTGACCTTCACTGACCTGAATTAAGTTGAATAAATTAACATTGTATTGGAGTTCAGAAAAGATTTCTTTACATAAGGACATTTTAAGAAGCTAGTTATAAATTATTGCTCAGTAAATCAGCCCTGATCAGCTACTTCATTTCTGTCACAGGAGGTTGTCTTCACCAGTAACAGTAATACGGTTGTCTCTCTTACACGGCTCCTTGAAATGCTTCTTACGGAAGCTGTAAATGAAGATCCTGGAAACAAGAATATTCGTACATGGATAATGGCAAGTATTCACTTACTTGTAAATGTGAAATTTACAAAATCATTTGTAAAATGTGACTCATGGAAAACAAGATATCAAGGTATCACCTACTGCAATTAGTGAAAATTTTTGTGTTTAAACAGTGTTTTTTGAAAAAAAAAATTATGTGGTATGTACTGTATGCAATTTACATAGGCTGCCTTTGCCTTTTCTTTGGTGTGGTCTGTTGGTGGAAGCTGTGATGGTGACAGTCGTGAAAGATTTGATAATTTTTTGAGGGAAATCATTATGGGAAAATTAGAAGAGCACCCTGTCCCTGTTGCTGTCTCAAAATGGGAATGCCATTTTGATGAAAAAGGTCTTGTTTATGACTATTCTTATGAGGTGAGTTTTGTAAATGATGTTCTTTGAAACAGCTCAGTCAGTCTTTGAGAAAAGACCCTGACTCATGATCTTTTTCATTCCAATTTCTAGTTCAAAGGTAAAGGCCGTTGGATTCATTGGAATGAGTCAATAAAGAATGTCACATTGGGGGACAAAAACACCAAAGTGCAGGACATCATTGTCCCTACAATTGACACAGTGCGTTACACCTACCTAATGGACCTCTGTATTAATAATGGAATGTAAGTATGTGGTTTTATTAATAAAAGAAGGAACTTAACAAGTGAACATATAAATTATTTTAATATTTTGTTAGTATAGGTTATATCCTGTACTTTGTTACATTTTCAAGTACACTGCCGGGTCAAAAAAAAACTGCACAATCTAAGATTTCAATGAATCACCTTTAGCTTTGATTACATATTGTGATGACAAGTTCATGTGAAAATGATTCCTCATGCACCTAGAACCACTGCTCTTTCACAATTTGTGTCCTGGGATATGCCTGTGCCATCAGGTCATTCAGTGTATTCCGGTCGTCAGGTGACTTCATTTTATTGCCAAATATCGTTGCTGAGCCTACACCTGACCAACTGAAGCAGCCCCAGATCATAACACTGTCTCCAGAGACTTGTACAGTGGGCACTTTGCATAATGGAATGCAAGAAGGAATGCAAGTTCCTTCTTACCCTGACACACCCATCGCACTGGAATAGGCACAATCTGTACTCATCAGACGCAAGACCTGTTCCATTGCTTCAAAGTTCAATCCTTATGCTCCTTAAAAAATTAAAGCCTCACTAACCAATTTGTTTTCTTATGTCCACACAAGTGGTTCATCCCAATCCTGTGAGCTCTCAACACATTGTGTGTACTGTATATGGAAATGCTTTTACATTTATTGATGAGCTTTTACATTTTTAACCATGCAACTTCACCAAAGTGATTGGCATTCATGATTTTTACTGACCACATTTCTTTCCCAGAATTGATGGTTCAGCACTATCCTTACAGGTTTTGATAATGTGCCGAAGGGTTCTTAACCCAGTTCCAGTAATTTTAGATCTCCTTAGTTGTTTTCTTTGCTTGATGCAACCCAATAATTTGACCATTCTGAAATGGTGGCTAGGCAGTATATATATTGCTTTTTTTCCCACATCATCTTTAAAGCCAATATTTTAATGTTTTTCTTTATAATCAAAATAAATAAATCAGTTTTTGTCATCACATGCTATAGGCCTCTTCTTTTTGTTGGTCCCACTGGCACTGGAAAGTCTGTTTATGTGAAAGAGAAACTGATGAACAGTCTAGACAAGGATCGCTACCTTCCATTCTTTATTAACTTTTCAGCTCGCAGTAGTGCTAACCAGACTCAGGTAACAGAAATGATAACCTTCTTTATTAGATCAGATATGGTCACATAAATTATATTATCAGATCTCTAGTTGTTGTTCCCATGTCAGCATAAGTCGAGCACTATTTTCTTGTATCCGTTCTAGAACTTAATTATGTCCAAGCTTGATAAGAGAAGGAAGGGGGTCTTTGGACCGCCAATGGGAAAGAAATGCATTATTTTTGTGGATGATATGAACATGCCAGCAATGGAAGTGTTTGGTGCACAGCCTCCTATTGAGCTGCTTCGCCAGTATTTTGACCATGGAAACTGGTATGTTTTATATAGAAAATGACTTCTTTTTATTTGTTGGTTCTCTCTGAAAGAGTACTATTTTTAAAGTGTGTCGATCTTTCAGGTATGACCTAAAGGACACCTCCAAAATCACTTTGGTTGATCTGCAGCTAATTGCAGCAATGGGTCCTCCTGGTGGTGGGAGGAATGCCGTGACCCCACGTTTCCTGCGTCACTTTAACATTTGTAGTATCAATGCATTCAGTGATGACACCCTGTTGCGGATATTCTCTAACGTGGTTAACTTTTACTTCCGCACCAATAATTTTCCAACTGACTGCTTCACCGTAGGCAACCAGATAGTTTCTGCTACTTTGGAGGTAAACCATAAAACATTACAGTCATTGTCGATTCTATATGTTTTAGTTTTAGTCTAACGAGAGAATGTTTAGTTTCATACATACTACAGTACATAATGGGACTCTGTTTTGTTTCTTTTATATTAACAGGTTTATAAAAAAGCGACGCAAAACCTCCTTCCCACTCCTGCTAAATCTCATTACACGTTCAACCTGAGAGATTTCTCACGTGTAGTACAGGGCTGTCTGCTGCTAAAGAAGGAATCTCTAGAGAGCAAGCACACCTTGATTCGCTTGTTTGTTCATGAGGTTTTCAGAGTCTTCTATGATCGCCTGGTTGATGACAATGACCAAGCCTGGCTTTACAGCCTAATGAAAGGCATTGTAAAGGAACATTTTAAAGAAAACTTCAATACAGTCTTTGAGCACCTCAAATCTGATAAAAACTCTGTAAGTACCAAGTAGGTGATTTTGAGACAGTTAATTATAATTAAAAATTATTAACTGGTGCATGTTGTAAATGTTATGCCTGCGTCCTAGCTGTGTGATGAGGACATGAGGAGCTTGTTATTTGGAGACTACATGACTCCTGATGTGGATCCCAGTGAGAGACTTTACACAGAGGTTTCCAGCATGGAGAGCTTCAGTCAGATTGTGGAGTCATGTCTGGCAGAATACAACCAGACACATAAGAATCGTATGAACCTGGTCATCTTTCGGTAACTGCCTTTAAAAATATTGTTGGGTGCAATATAAAGAATATTTATGAAAATAAGTACACAAAACATTTTTTGGAGACTCTCCTGATCAGTTTTATTTTAAAAAACTGAGCTGAACACTTAAAGCGATCATGGAATTTGTTTAATATTATTTCTTTTATATAGAAAAAATACAAATACTGTAGTGTTTTAGGCCAATATCTGTCTATGGCATCTGTATTTTACTGGCAATAAAAAAGTTTTTTTAATGCATTTCCTGTACTGAAAATAGAACTGAATATGCTTTACTTAATACTTTCTCATAGTGCCTGCCTAGATGATTTCAAAAAATTTTACAAAATTTATGTAAACTTCTAAAATGCATATTTTATGTATGACACATACCGCATTCTATAACCATTTACAACTTACATCTTAAATCCACAACTGTACAGTTATGTAATAGTTATTTAATATGTAGTTTGAATCAAATTTTAAATAGGGTTTTCATTCAATAAAAGGGTTCTCATTTGAAAAGACCTTAAATACCTTTTTTTGTGTGGCAGGTATGTCCTAGAGCACTTGTCCAGGATCAGCCGTGTGCTGAAGCAGCCTGGAGGAAACGCTCTGCTTGTAGGAGTTGGTGGAAGTGGCCGTCAATCCATCACTAAGCTGGCCACTTTTATGGCTGGCATGAGTCTGTTCCAGCCTGAGATTTCCAAGAACTATAGCATAAATGAATGGAGAGATGACATTAAGGTAATATGTAATTTCTGCAAGACACATCCATGTAAAGCAATGCAAATACAAGTTTAATAATATTCAATTGCTTACTGTATGTTTTTAAAAAAAATAATGTCTGTATTTTCCCACTCTAAGGTATTGCTGAAAAATGCAGGTGTGAAGGGCGAGAAGACAGTGTTCCTACTTACGGATGCTCAGATAAAAGAGGAGGCATTTTTAGAAGATGTGGACAGTCTGTTAAACACTGGCGAAGTTCCCAACATTTTTGCTGTGGATGAGAAGCAAGAGATTATGGAGGTATTTTATAATAATATACATAATAGTAGCAATTTAAACTTGTCATAAAAATTCAAATTATGAATTTGTCAGATTTTGAGCATTATGAATTGTATTGAAATGGACACCTCCTTCCTTTTATGTTTATCTTAGGCAGTGCAGCCCATAGCCCAGGCTGGGAATAAGAATTTAGAGTTCAGCCCTCTGGCTCTGTTTGCCTACTTTGTAAACCGCTGCAGAGAGAACTTGCACATAGTGGTGGCATTCAGTCCTATTGGAAATGCATTTAGAAACCGCCTGAGGCAGTTCCCATCTCTTATCAACTGCTGCACAATCAACTGGTTCCAGGTAAGTTTTTTTTTTAACTGTAGCTGTAGGGATAGGAAATAAAATGCAGTAAAAGTAGCATGGATCATTTGTGCAATCCATATATTTTTGTATGTTTGTTCCCTCATAGCCATGGCCAGAAGAGGCATTGGAGAGAGTTGCCAACAAGTTTTTAGAGACTATAGCGATGAGTGACCATGAACGGCTAGAAGTTATATTAATGTGCAAGACTTTCCATACTTCTGTTACTGATCTGTCCAAAAGGCATGCAAAACCTAATATATCATTTAACCAGGTTAATCATTAATCTTTACATAAGTCCAGTATTATACATATTTAATCAATTTGTGATATTTTAAGGTTTCTGTCTGAGCTTGGACGCCATAATTATGTGACGCCCACTTCTTACTTGGAGTTGATAGCTGCATTTAGGCTGCTCCTTACAGAGAAACGGGAGACCGTGATGAAGGCAAAGAGGAGGTATACTAATGGGCTTGACAAACTGGCTTTTGCTGAGTCTCAGGTATTTTATTTTGTGTTTACTTACATTTCTTATATTTTTCAAGATTTAATCATTCTTTTCAAATGAAGACCATATTTATTTTACTCACATTCATATTTTTATTGTTTTGCCATTAAAACAAGAATAACTATTTGTATTTTTTGTTAGGTAGGTGAAATGAAGAAGGAGCTTGTAAATCTTCAACCCAAACTGGAACAGGCCAAGATTGAAAACACCAATATAATGAAGGTGAAAATAGTAAATAAGCCAATATTTACAGTAAGATACTTTGTGTTATTTTTGTATATTTGTAATAAAACCCTCCAAAATATTTTGTTGCAGGTGATAGAGGTAGAATCAGTGGAAGTGGAGGCTAAGAGTAAAGTTGTTCGTGTGGAGGAGGAGGCAGCTACTCAAAAAGCAAACGAATCACAAGCTCTGAAGAATGAGTGTGAGAGTGACCTTGCTGAGGCCATCCCTGCTCTGGAGGCTGCTCTCTCAGCTCTTGATACTTTGAAGGTATCAGTCAAAGTTCATTCAAGACCGCATCCAAAGGCACAATCTGTTTTAAGTCAGAATTGAGAAAAAAGTTCTTATACACTGGTAAACTTTTTTTTTCTAGCCCTCTGACATTACAATTATAAAGTCTATGAAAAACCCTCCATCTGGAGTGAAGCTTGTGATGGCAGCAGTGTGTGTAATGAAAGATATCAAGCCTGAGAAAATCAATGACCCTGCAGGAACAGGAAAGAAGGTGAACAAACGAAGTCAGCAGTGTAAAGTAATAACCTTTCCTTTTACTTTGTTAACCATATACCAGTATTTTCTATAGGTGGAAGACTATTGGGGTCCCAGCAAGAAATTGCTGGGTGATATGAATTTCCTCAGGGACCTGAAAGATTATGACAAGGACAACATTCCTGTAAGTATATTGTACAGATTAAGCCTAGTCTGACCATAACTGCCATTCTCTAATGATCACTATCCGGCAGACACCAGTCATGCACAAAATCCGCACTGAATATATGAGCAACCCTGACTTTGACCCCACCAAAGTAGCCAAGGCTTCCTCTGCAGCTGAGGGTCTGTGCAAATGGATCACTGCCATGGAGGTTTATGACAGAGTGGCAAAGGTGGGTATTAGTGATTCACCTTATTTATTACATATTTGATCTGCACTGCCCTCTTTTTGTCATATCCGTTGCATTTTAGAGTGATCTATCTTCATGTATTGTTTAAAGTATGCCCTTAATGTCTTTAATGAAACATTCTTACAAATCAATCAATTATTATTTGATCCATTCATTCATTCATGTTATTCTTACAGGTAGTGGCTCCTAAGAAGGCTAATCTGGCTGTGGCACAGCAGTCACTGGCTGCTACTATGGCCTTATTGAATCAAAAGAGGGCAGAGCTAAAAGAAGTGGAGGACCGTTTGGCTTCCCTACAGAAGACATTTGAGGAGAAGACTGAGGAGAAGGCTCAGCTAGAATTCCAGGTGGACCTTTGTGCCCGCAAGCTGGAAAGAGCTGAAAAGCTCATCGGGGGCTTAGGAGGAGAAAAGAATAGGTCAGGATAATATTTATTATGGAAGAGAAATTTTCATTTGAAGACATTTCTTTTTGGAACTTGACAATTTGTTTGAAATTCCAATCTGGATATTATCTCAGGTGTTTATTGTGTCCTACAGGTGGTCTAAAGCTGCAGATGACCTTCAGAACACATATGATAATTTGACAGGGGATGTGCTGATATCTGCTGGTGTAATTGCTTACCTCGGACCCTTCACTGCTGCCTTCCGCCAGGATTGTACTAAGGACTGGTCCAAGCACTGTAAGGTACATCACATACGGACACTACACTAATCAGAAATATGGATCAGCTAGCAGCAACAGGTGAATAATACTGAAACATGTACACTACCGTTCAAAAGTTTTAGAACACTTGCAAATTTCTTTGTTTTTGTTTAGTGATTTATTTTCTACATTC
>JAQMYK010000015.1:12401721-12417752 GCA_030014345.1 Clarias buthupogon
CTGAACGAGCTAGTCATGAAGTTGAACGCGTTCTAGCGCACTTTTATTAAAACCAATATAAATGCGACAGTGCATATACTGTATGAGCATTTATTTTCTGACATAGTAGAGGAAGCGGAGCTTCCCTTGTAGTCTTAGAGCAGCCGCCACTGATACATAGACTCATCTTAAGGATCACTTAGAAATCATTTGTGGCCTTACTGTACTAAATCCCTGTCTTTTCTATGCCTTTATCTAACTTCACCACATTTAACCTTATTTGTGCCTTTAGCGATTATGACATCAAAGCCATGGCAAGCTGCGATTTTAAAACCATAGCAATTATATAATAGAATGTATTCCAATGATATAGTAGAACGTCGGAATTGGCTTTTCGATACTTATTGGTTGGGATGCTTGGGGTTTTTCTATTATTGTTTGTTGTTTAAAATATTGTATATGGATGTACCACTCTAATCAAATTTGTGATGGCATTTCTTTTTGCACCTGCCTCTCAAAATTCAGTCAAAATGCACATATATCAGATTTGGCTACACGTTTGTTTCTTTATCATATGATATCACACTTTGATTTTACATGAAATCCAGATCATGAATAGCCCTACTGAAGTGAATTTTACACAGCAGAGAATTTCACTCTCTAGAGAATTTTACTCTCCAGAGCAGAGAGTGTAGCATAAGCTAGAGGAGATGAATTATAGATGACAGCAAGCATCACGATTATAAACTGAACTTGCCAGCAGGAGAGGATATGTACAGGTACCTCAAAGCTGCATTTAGATGGATTAGGAAGGCCCAGATGATAAAGATTTACCAGTCTGTTTGGTTTGGAGTCCAGACAGAGAATGATGGCTTGAAGACAGTGGTCTACTCATTGTTCTTGCTGTCGCATTGTACTTACACTACAGGGAGAAAGGGGGTGGCAGAATGAGAGTCTCTGCCAAGCTCATGTGCAGCATTTACTGTATAAATAAGAAGTGGTTTATTAATTTCTTTTTAAAAACATAATAGATACAGTAGGGCTATTTGCTGCTGCTTTGATAAGCATTGCATAGTTTCTCTTGGATCTTGGATAAGCATTCTGCTGAAATTCTAATTTATCATGTTGATAAAGTGATTATTAAGTCAGGAGTTCCAGTTTTCTTGTGGACTAGTGGCTAGCATGTGGTGCTCTCACCACTGTGGCTCAGGTTTGATCCCTGGTCAGGGACCCAATCTCAGCCATACTGTAGGTCATATAATGTCAGTTCCAAGCCCAGATAAATGGAAAACGTTGTATCAGGGAGGGAAACTACTGTAACATAAAACCTGTGACAAAACAAATATGCAATGATCTGCTGTGGTGACCCCCAAATTAGGAACAGCAAAAAGAAAAACAAATAGATAAACTAAAATAGATATACGCCAAAGGTATGTACTCAATTGTAATTTGTGCTATCACTAATCAAGTAATAACAAAACTAGCAATCACATCTCATCTCCTTTCTCTCTTCAACTAAACTTTGGCGTAAATATAGTGTTTCTTTTTTTCGAAACTTTAATTTCAGAAACTATCAAATGTTTCTCTGTTGTAGGATTTTTTTAAAGCAATTTAGATGGCTACCTTCCATTCATCTTTACCTCTCTCACTCACTTTCATACACACTCCTGTGGCCTCTGGCATTTTTCTCAGGGCTTTGTGTGTGTGTGTGTCTCAAACCTGTCATATTGAGGTTATCATTGTTGATTATGGTGACACTCTGTAAAACTCTACGGGGAGTCTGAGCTTGGAATTCTGTTTGGATAGGAACAATATTTTTCCTTTTATTTATTTTTTTAATTATAAACACAGGAGGGACAGGCAGGTATAACAGAAATGGGGATAAGAGTAAGATAAGGAATAAGACAGGTGGAACATACAGATATAATTAGAATAATCTGTAACATGGCGGAACGTTGATGTTCTTTTATTGTCATTTCAGGCTCACGTGTGCTTTTATCTTAACTTTCTTCACCAAACAGTTCATCTACATATTGTTGTCATTGCCAAACTACTGTAGATAAACCAATCAGCCATAACACTTCCCCAATATTGTATAGATCATTCCTGTGTCACCAAAACAACTCTGAAACCTCAAGGCATGGACTCTACAAAACCTCTCAAAGTATCTTAGTAAGTTGAAAATCGGGGCATTCACGGAACTGAGGGCGATGTCATGACCTTGAGCTTTTTGACATGTCTTAAACCATTTCTGCATGATTTTAAAGTGAAGACGGGGCATTATCCTGCTGAAAGAGGCCACACCATCATGGAATACTTGGTCTGCATGGTTTTTGGTAGATGTAGTACAATAGAACATTTCTCAGAGCATCACACTGTCTTCACCAGCATGCCTTCTTTCCGTAGTGCATCGTGGAGACATCTATTGCCCAGGTACGTGAGACACATGCACTATACCCAGAAAGTGTGAAGCACTGTGGGTTTAGCTCTATTGTGTGTTTTGACCAAACAGGCTAGTTTTTGCTCCCCATGATCCTTGGGGACACACAACTCTGTCATCAATTTACTAGTTGTCCTTCATTGGACTTTTTTTTTTTTTTAAATAGGTATTAACCACTGCAACAAGGCCTGCCATTTTGCAGATGCTCTAACCCAGCTTTTTAGTCATCACCATGTGGCCCTTGTCTCAGAACCTTATGCTTGCCCATTTTTCCTGTTTCTAGCACATCAACTTCAAGAACCAACTGCTCCCTTGCTGTGTAATATATCCCTGTGTAATATATAGCCCTTGACACATGTCTACAGTATACAGTATAAGGAGAAAATCAATGTTATTCACTTCACCTGCTTTTAGTGTTATGGCAGACCGGTGTATGCTGTATTACAGAACAGTGAAACAGTCTTTTGGAAGGCATTGTGTTTTCCAGGCTAAATCAATAGGAGAGAAAATTAAGTCTATGACTGTCATTAGGAGGACAAAAGAGGAAATGTCCCCATTTCAACACACAATGCTTTAATTTACTTGGACTGAGATGGTGATCCGAGTTATGTGGAATGGAAAAACATTACATTCTTCATGGTTAATGTGTGAAGAAAAAGTAAAATTTTCAGTTTACTGTATGTACAAGTGCGTACGAGAATTAAAGATGTTAAAAATTAAATATTGGTGTAATCTGAAACAGGTGAAACTAACAGACAGAGCCTTGATGCTCTGATTTAATGAAGTATATTAAACCTTGAAGAGTTATGGCAGAGAACGTACAGGGTAAGGGTTGAGGAGTATTACTGGATGACAGATATTAAAACTGAGGAATGAAAAAGCCGTTCAGAGGATATAAAAGAGGTGAAATGGACTGCTTGTAGCTACAAAGATTATAATAAGGTTTTATATACTCTATTGGATCATTTTGCTGGTTAAAAAGTGAAGTGTTGGAGAATGTTTAACAATGTGTTAATAAAGATAAATTTCTGAAACGTTACATACTAAATGCCTAATTTGTCTTAAGAGATTATAAGTTTTGTACTGTAAGACTGTACTTCAGTAGATTTTTTTTAGAACACCCAGGATCAATGCAATATGTTCTTACAACAAAGATATGGACTGAATTTTTCTCAAAACTACTCTGTCATGCCTAGTCTCTCCGATCACATCTCAATTAAATCAGCCAGAACAAGTAGTGCAGACTGTATCTTGGTGAAACAATTCCTTTTTTTTTTTTTTTGTAATGGTGACTGTGCTCACTTGAGTGTCTCATTGTGTAAAGGGTAAGTGTGTTACATACTGTACACTAAATGTTAAACTGTTAGCTGAATTGTTTGCATACAGTAACCCACTGAGGCTTCTAATTAGTGAATGATAAAACTCCCAGTGGGACTCTCTCTCTCTCTCTCTCTCTCTCTCTCTCTCTCTCTCTTCTCATCCTTTCTCTCTCTCATGTATTGTGCTTATTTTTGTTTCTCTTTGGACTTCTAGGAAATCATACGGAATCCGACTACAAATTCTTATCCACCAATCCTACCGGACTCCTGTCTGATGATAATACATCAACTGGAAAATATTTTCTTGGAATCATGAAGGGACAAAGGCTTCAGAACTTTTCAGTGGAGTAATGTCTGCAGATAAAGCGAAGGAAGCTATTTGCTCTGGGTAACTGATCTTTTACATTTCAAGTGTTCTTTCTTCCGCTAAACTAACTTTTGACTTTAATTGACCTGCTTGTAGTGCTAAATAATTGTGATATGTTCGTAAATGAGCATGACAAATGCACTTCAGAAGTCACATTACATCTTTATTATGCTATAAATACATTTCCCTTTCTGGTGACTAGATCTAGCTTAATCATTATGAATATGTGCTTGTCTCTGTAGTGGAGCTGTTGGAGCATAGTGCAGGGCACTGTCATCAGTGACATCTTAATTAAACACACACACACACACACACACACACACACACACACACACACACACACACACACACATAGATAGATCTGACTCAGCACATCCTTAGCATTTACTCCATCTCCTCTTCATCAGTGCTGTTGTCTCTAAGGGGGACAGTCTCCATCTGTTCACTGCACAGATAGACCTTAACACACACTCCTTTCTCACTGCTACGCTCCAGCAAGCTTCTTAGGATTCCCCAGTGATTCTACCTCCCTCACCCACGCATGTCCCGTTCATGTTCTCACAGCCGATTATGCACTTCTACCCTTTCTCTCTCCTCCTCAATCTCAGACAACAGTTTCAATCAAACTCCTTATCTTAATAAGATTACTAATTATAAATGCACAGGTTCCAATTAGGCTTCTGCAGTGCCTGCTCTGAACACTGATTCCCTGTAGAAAGGCTGACCTATGGAGATGGCCAGACTACTGAAGCCTGCCACTTTCCACTCACAATGTCGCTCACAAATGCACACACACACACACACACAATAAGTCTCATTATCTGAGTCAAGGTAGTAAATGGTAAATGTCAGTGCTTTGGCCATCAAATCATTTGGGTGACTGGGTTTGTTTGACACAGGGCTGGGGATCGTAGTCTCACAGGAAGAATCACTTTGGCCCCACAGGGACCTGCAGTACCTTCCACTATACTCAAAATGAGCGTACTTCAGGACTACTACTTCTACACTGAAATTAGTGACATTATCAGCTATTCTCTCTTCCTCTCTCACAGTCAGTCATTTTTTTATTCTGTCTCTCTCTTTCTCTTTGCCAGCTTTTAGCTCAGTAGACCGATTACCCAGCGGCTGCTTGCTTGCAAGGGCTTTTCTTCTTCTCTTTGGCGGTTTTGGAGAGGAAATGAGCACTGCATGAGAAATCACTGTTGTGGATTACCGAGGATCAAGCCAGGCCAAGAACCACTGATCAGTAATGGGAACTGTTAGACGGGATTACACCTGAAACTTAAAGTAGGCTTTATCCATCATTGCTGACATGTATGTCAGTTACCTGGTATGTTTTTTTAATTGACCCACTGTTCCATCAGTGTAGGAGCAATGTGTATAGAAATGTTTATCTGATGGAAAAAGCAACAAAAATGAATACAAAATCAAAAGAGATTTAAGGCCTTTTTGTGTCACTTGCCTTTTGTGGAGTAGAAAAGGCATAAAAGTCTAAACCCCTGGCACCCTAACAATAGCTGCTGCTCCATAGACAACATCTGGTCCCATAGTTATAATCTCTCATTTTGCTTGCCTTGTTTCCCTTCTGCCTGGCTCCTGTAATGTTCCATCGCCTCTGTGCCCACGTAAAGCCATGCCAGTGCCTGAGATGGCTGTAAGTCCTGTGAAATCTTTGCAATGGGAGGTCTTCCCCCCAATGGCAACATGCCGGGTCTACTGCACACCTGTGCTGTGGGGCGGCCGCCTTTATGTGATGGGGGGCTGCAGCGAGAATGGAATGCCTCTGGACTCTGTAGAGGTCTTGGACTTAGAGAGCCAAAGCTGGTGTCAGCTACCACCGTTGCCAACTGCCAGGGCAGGAGCTTCGGCCGTGGCACTGGGGGACCAGCTGGTGGTTATGGGCGGCATGGATGCTCAACAGAGTCCGCTTGCATCAGTGGAAGTCTACCACCCAGATGAGGGCAAGTGGGAAAGGAAGACTGGATTGGGACAGGCATCAATGGGCGTAACAGCCTTGGAGATAGGTAAGAGCTGTTTTTTTTTCTTCTGTTTTTCAGAAGTAGGCTTGCTTTTTCTTCTTCTGTTGAGTTTATGCATACTGTAGTTGGTGAAATACTGGCGTATGGAACAGAAGATTTGCATGAAAAAAAGGTATTATTTTGTAGACATGATACTTAAACAATCAACAGCACACAGCATTTCTGTGTTTAATAAATATTTTAGTAGTTAAGGAATGTACTTGAGATACATCAGACGATAAACACGAGCTATATTCATAATTTAATGGAATTCAATATCTTACTGTCCAAAAACTGAAATTGAATTGAATTGACAATCTACTTATAAATTACAGCTGTAGCTTTCATTTTTGTCATAACAATATTCATAGTTGCAATATGTGTATTATATTAAACATCATAAGATAATATTGTATAATATTCTAGGATAAAGTTTTGAGAGAATAGAGACAAAATTCTTCGTTAATATGCATCCAGCGATGCTATCCCAGCTTTCACTATAAATATATTTGACTGAGCTATTTCTGTCCTTAATATGAGAATAAATGCATGGTAAAACAGTGAAGACATGGAAGGTGTGATTCGATTTTTAAGTTCAGTAAAGTAAACTGATATAGAGTAAACAATCTATAGTGATCCAGATCAATTTAACATCTTCCTGTTGTAATTTATTGTAATAAAAATTACTATTCAGCAATTACTTCTTACTAAAAGCCTCTACTGTAGCTCCTCAGGACACAATTTAGAAACTTTAAGACGTTGGGTGTTTCAGGGACAGGCTTGTCTTGAAACCAAGTAGAAAGAGTCCCAATTGTCTCTTTCACTTGTGGTTGTGAGAGATTAGCGCTGTTATCTCACTACATCCTACTATAAAGACTGTCTCTTGCACACTAGTCTGTGTGTGTGCTGTGGATACATAAGCCTCCCATTGAAACCCATTAGTCATTCTCTTATCCAGAATCTCTCTTCTTCTCCATGGAAGGGAATATTTAGGTGCTTTTGAATGAAAGGCAATGGCGAGATGGATGACTGTTTAGTTTATGGTTTATGGTTCCTTTTTCCTTCGCTTCGTCGCATTCCTCAATCCCGAGCACTGCATCACGCACCTTTCAAACAGGAAACCAGCAAAATACTGCAGCCACTTCAGGGCTCCTAAAAGGGTCTTCTTCCTAACTCTGTCTGGTTTGTTTGTCAGGATTTTGGCATGACTTCTTGGCTGCAGAATCAAGGATGAAAGAAGAGAGTGGAATGAACAGAAGTGTGAATGTGAACAGCAGGTTTTCTTTACTGAACAGGCGGCTAGCAGTTACCTGACAAGCTCAGATATGCTCGTTTTGTATTTATAGAAGTATGACCAATCTTCTGCAGCCATCAGCAAGGGGGCGTACATGTTATTAGCATCAGGTATTCAGTGCATGGCTTTTGTTATGAAGAACATCCTGTTGGCACTATGATAGGTTTGACATTTAGACTGATTTGCAGAACATTGGCATCAAGATACACTACCAGGCAAAAGTTTTGACACACCTTTCAATTCCATGATATTTTCAGGTTTATTTGCTTTTTGCTTAAGGCATATAAAATATGCAATAATCTCTTATTGAACAGTTGATATTGATATGTGTCTGCTACTTATGTTCTGTAAAGCCTTCATAATGCCTCTAATCTGAGGTGCTGTTAATTAGTGATTTTTGAGGTTGGTAACTTTTTAATGAATCTCTCCTGTGCAGCAGAAGGAAGTTTTGGTCTTTCTTTCCTGGGATGGTCTTCATGAGAGAAAGTTTCTTCATGGTGCTTGATGGGTTGTTACTTAATTACCTAATGCCCTATGTGTTTTTTCATAGTTTTGAAATATTTAGTGTTGTTCTAGAATATACAGTAGGAACTAAATCCAAACTTGTGTCCAAACGTGCTGTAAATAGAACTATCACTACTAAATTGCAATCAAACATGTGCAATTACCTCAATATTTCTCATTTGTATGTGCAAATCAAATATATATATATTTTTTTTAGATATACAGTAGAGCTTCACAATTAATTGCATAATGGAAATGTTCGATTATCAAATTGCAAAAGGCTGTGCAACACATTTATTGCAGGTATTTTTTCAAATAGTTGTGAATATATGTAGAGTTTGTCTTTTTTTTCTTTCAACAATATTTTATTGATTTTAAACAGGGATATAACAGAGTAAACATGTAGTGTTTCAATGCACACTTTATAAATCCCCTTATAAACCTCTATCCCACCCATGAGTTTGTCAATACGTTTAAGCATTTTTATCTTTTGAAATTACTTTGAGGTGCTAAATAAATTTTATCAAACATCCTCTTAATGTTATAATTTGTATAACATTAAGATATATAATTTTTTTTCTTTCTGTATTTTTAATTGGCCAGCTCTATCCAGATAACAACTGACTGATGGCCAGTGTTGTCCACACTGTCAAGCTGAATGATGGCATTGCATTCGTCCAAATCTGGCTGTGGACACAACCCAAATTTTACTTCCTACACAAGTCTTAGTTATGGTTGGATAAATTTAGGCTTATTTCAGATTAAATTCGAAATGCCAGGGGGAAAAATAACTACATGTGGCTGCTTTTGCTCTGGAGGAAGATCATGTTCTAAATTGTAACCTTCAGGTTGGGAAGTCATAAGATAATAGCTTTACTGCTTCCTATAGTAAGTGGGAAGAACAGTGTTTCTCTTTTCCCTGTCAATCAGCATGCCAAAACACTACTTTTCCTGCTAGAAAGTTCCCTAGACACTGTATGTATGAAAGTTTTTTTTCCTTGCCGATTCTAATTTAGAAAATACATTTGAAATCTTTCCATCAGTATTTCTTGGAAGGCAAGCCCTTAAAAGCCCCCTTACCTTCCTTCTTCAGAGAACATTTGAGATTGTGTTAATGATATTCTAGTAATGAGGTTCTTTTATAACCGAGGATACAAACTCAAACAAAAATGAAGATCAATGCAATAAAGGCTCGCAGAAAAATGTGCCCTATCATCAGGACATCAGAAGGTCATAAGATTGAATTTGTAGAAATTATGAGCAAAATGAACTATTGGGAAGGAAGATATCTTCTCTATTGTACGTCTATTACAGCCACACTGGCTAATCATGGGCATCTGTGAGGAAGGGAAAAGGCCAGTGTTGCTCTGCATGAGTAGCAGTTCATAAGTATGCAGAGATGCAGAGAGCTGGCTGTTGTGTGGGTCGTGAAGACATTGGGGAGAAAGTGTGTGTGTGGTGCGGGGAGGTCAGGCGATACAGGCACAACAGACAGCAGAAAAAAATGGAAAAACCACAAACAAAAAAATTGCAAACTCAGTGTACTCAGAGGCAGGATTTGAGCCCAGACCCTGGAGGTGCAAGTCCCTAGTAGTGATGGGTGTCTTTAACATTAAGTGCGAGTAGTCTCAGAGAGAGATTTGTTCATTTTCTACTGGGCGTGCATGCGCAAAGCATTGCAATACCTCCCTAGGTTATGTGCAGGAAACAGAAATGAGTAGTTACCTTTGAGTCATCTAGTCCGAATCGTTCGTTTTTTTGTCACGTGACTCCCATAGACCCTATGCAGTGCAGTGGATTAAAAAAAAAAGATTCGGACCAGAAGATATTAGAGGTGAGCTGCTCATTCTGTTTAATATAAAATGTCCTTAGCTGCATTTTAATATGTTAATTACTGGAACTATAGCCAAAATTTGTGTATGTAGATGTGTTGGGGGTCTGTTTATTAAAAATGTAACATTTTATTTTATTTCTGATGATTTCTATATACTCTGAAAAGAACGAAATGCCAAAAAAAAGATTTGTTCATTTTGATGAATGATTAGTGAACCGAGTGACTAAAATGATCCAACTTCCCATCACTAGTCCCTAGTGTTAACCACTAAGACACCATGCCACCAGAGGGAAGAAAGTCATTGCAAATTATTACTCTTATTTTGAATCTTGCTATATTTTTCTCTTTAAATAACATACAGTAGCTATAGTATTTTGCTTTAATCTTCTTAGCTAGACATCTAACCCCCCAAACATGAAAAAAGTATATAAATACTAAAAAATTGTAGAAGTACAGCTTATCCAGCCTACATCCTGTTCTTCTCTAATGATAAACTTACCCTTGACTTATATGTTAATGAAAGTTATTTTAAAGCTTTTCTACATTTGCAAACCACAAACAACATTTGACATTGAATGTAATCCTACATAATGGATTTATAAAGAAGAACTGTTTTCTCCATGTATAAAAAAAAAGACAGTTGCTTCAGGATTTTTCCTTTTTAAAGATGTCAATGTCTTGTGTGTGCTCCTAAGTAATTTATTTTCATTGTCACTAATAATGAAATATAATTGCATTTATAATGAAAGGCAGGTTGGCTTGAAAAAAAAAAAAGATAGGAGGCACGTAGCTTTAAAGCATAAAGCCATTTAAGGAATTCTTCATACATTCCTGAAATCAAATAACAAAAATGATTACATTACACTACTTTCGTGCATTACACAATGTGTATCTCAAACTGTTTAGTTAAATCTACTGTAATGCAGGGTGTTATATTATGCTACAACATGTTTTATTATTATAGAACTGAGAGCTTCATGGACCCTGCTGTGATACTCTGCTGTATAGGCTATGCAAAACTGCTCCCAGGTGTGTGCGTGTATGTGTTTGCATGTGTGTGCATGATGCCCTGCCTTAGCTTGCTGTTTTATCAAGGATGTATTCCACTGTGACCTGTAATTAGACGCTCTCTCTCTCTCTCTCTCTCTCTCTCTCTCTCTCTCTCTCCTATCGCTCATATGTTGCATCATCACAGGGATTGACGAGCTTTGAAGATATAATCATATCTGCATTTCTTTGAACTTCATTGAACTTTCCAGACATGCTTCTATAATAAGATTTTGTTACTCAGATCAGTGTAATAAGCATAGCTTAATTTTAATCCTTTTATAATATAAAAAAAATAATAATAATTTTAGAATATCAGATTAAAAAGGGTTGAGAAGCCATCAGGAAAAAAAGAAAATTACACGTTGCTATTGGTCATCCGGGTCGATCAAGGCAGAAAAACAAAGCTAAAATTACGTTTTGTGGTCAGTGCAAGGATTCTGAATATTTATTACAGAAATGAATACACAGGATGTTGGCTGTATTGTCTGCAAATCAGGATGATGACAAGTCATGTAGAGCTAGTTGTTAGTGATATCATTTAGAATATTGTAAGTATTTTTGGACTGTTTCCGATGGCCAGATCCACTTGACTGATAGAGAGGCTGTGATTGGCACAACAGATCGGCGTGCCTGAAGCTTTTGACTCAGGTCTCAACACCCAATTCACTCTCTCCTCCTTACTCTTCCCATCACATTGTATCATCTCATCCTTTCTGTTTCTTCAACTCTTCTCCTCATCTCCATCCCTCTCACTTCCTGATCAAGAGAGCATTGCTGTTGCCTAGCAACAGGTGTGCGTGTATGTGTGTGTATGTTTGTGCATAAGTGTCTGTTTGACCCAAAGACATTTTTAGAACGAAGCTGGCTGAGTCGCTGTGCCAACCAGTGACTCCCTCCACTCTTGTTGCTGCTGTTGTCAGTCAGTTTTTGCTGCGTGTAAGGGAGAGATAGAGTGCTTATTACTGGGTTTGATCAGCTTCACTACTATTAGCTACCCCCTCCAACAGCTCCAGCTGTGATCATGCTTTCTTTTATCGCAATTAGTCTGCCTTGCTTTTACTTTAGCCCACGACTCCCTGTCATTATGTTATTATATATCTTTTACTGTTCACAATATAGTATTTACAGCTTCCTTCTTTGTATCACTTGAATGTATGATTGGGCATATATGAACTATTAAAAAAAAAATTACTGATAAGTATTGCAACTATTATTATGCAGAACCGTAGTTATTTTATATATCCAAAAAAGTAACAATTTCAGAAGATTAAAATGATTGGGCAAAGAGAAGCAAAAAAAAAAAAGGGAAGGAGAGTGAAATTACTGGCACTGAGTACACTTCTATACATTGTTTAAAACTAGGGCCCTGGTGGCTCAGTGGTTGGTTTCTCACCTGCTGTGTGCGGAAGACCTGGGTTCAATTCCCAGCCACTGGATGCTGTGCCGGTCCCAAGTCAGGATAAAGTGGGAGGGTTGTGTCAAGAAGAGCATCTGATGTAAAATCTGTGCCAAGCTGTTGTGTGGGTCGACGGGAGCAGCTGAAAGATTAACAACAACTATACATTATCTAAACCGTTTAAGCAATGCGGGCAGAGGAAAATCATGAATAGAGGGCAATTAAACACTTGGTGAAATTGCATGGTAAAAAAGAGCATTTCTTTACGCACACAATGTGATAAGAACTCACTAATCCAGACTGATCAGAAAAAATTCTTTAAACAGCCTTAATTTGCTAGGGAGCGTAAAGATTAGGTTTTGGAGCAATGGGAAAAGGTTGTGTGGTCTGATGAGTTTAGATTGATGCCCAGAGCAGGGCAAGAAAGGAAGTTCATGAAGCGATGCCCACATCATGCATAGTGCTTACTGCATAAGCCTTTAGGCGATCAGGGCTACTGTACGTTCAGCAACATTATGTGGCAATCACATCCATGAAGTTTTTCTTCTGTGATGCCACAGGCATGGTCCAGGACTCATAGACACAGACTTTATTTAAGTACTGTATGCTTTACATATTCATTTTGGTCGTACATATGTATCATGCAGATGACAAATCTAAAAAAGTTCTAATAATATCATGTCTATTCTGAAATATGGAAAAAGCATAATGGCATTATATTTGGTGTCTAACTTAGGCAATATTTGGTATCTGACTTAAGGCAACAAAAAACATTTGAGTATTAATTAAAACAGTAAAGGAAAAATAACGTCATAATAACTGAAAAGATACATTTTATTTGCATCGTTTGATAAATTCTAGTATGTTTTTTATATGTCATTGTCAAAACTTGCTTTTCAAGTAAAAAATTACTTGTGCTTATTGTAGCTCTGTCTCAGTCTGACTTTTAATTGGATCAAAGAATGTATATCATGGAAAAGAATTTAAACAATAGTATGCGCTTGCATACTAAATTCCTAAATGCCTAAAGTCTTCTCCAGCATATCCCAAAGATTAAGGGTTAAGGTATGGACTCTGTGTTGGCCATTCCATGTGTGAAAATGATGCTCTCTTATGCTCCCTGAACCACTCTATTACAACTTGAGCCTGATGAATCCTGGCATCTTCATCTTGGAATATGCCCATTCTGTCAGGGAAGAAAAGATCCATTGATGGATAAACCAGGTCATTCGGTATATTTAGGTCATCAGCTGACCGCACATCATATTGCTGGGCCTAGACCTAGCCAGATCATGACCCTGCCGCCACAAGCTTGTATGGTAGGCACTAAGCATGATGAGTGCCCCATTTCATTCGCCTCTCTTCTTACCCTGATGCATCCATCAGACCACATCACGTTTTTCCAACGCTCCATATATTCTTTATGCTTCTTAGCAAATTGAAGCCTTTTTTCTGGTTAGCCTCACTGATAAGTGGTTTTCATAAGGCTGAACAGCTGTTTAGTCAACAAGTCCCTCTAAGTTCTCTTTACATTGTGCATAGTCTTTATTTCACTAGTAAACAATAGCTGTGCGTTCTACTGTTGTTTTTTATAATTTGATTTTATGAATCACTTGATTTCAAGATGTGCTGGACAGTTCGTAACCCAACTTTAGTAGTTTCAACGATCTCCTTAATTGTTTTCTTTCGTTGATGCAGGCCAATAATTTGATCCTTCTGAAACAGAGTAAGTACAAAGTACAAAGATATTTTTAACATGTAGGTCGTGTGGACAGAATTATAAATAATAATAATAATAATAATAATAATAATAATAATAATAAAAAGTAGAAAAATTCAGTTTTTAAACATACATGGCTACGTGTGGACATGGGCTTTGGAAGGAGTTTTCCAAAAGCTCCATTTTCAACGGATGCCTAGTCCACATGTATAAACTGGGATGAAATTCAAATACAGGCTGTCAAAGCAGGCAGTAATATAACCCTAAACTATGTTGGCAAAAAAAAAAAAAAAGTTTTTTAAAATACCCTTATACTGTTTTTGTTGACAAGCCATTAGTCTAGGGAACAGATTAACTGTGCTCTAGGGAGACGGGGTGGCTAACTTGCACTCTCACGTCTGTCATAGTGACACTAGCCAATCATAGGTGTTTGTGAGCTCAAGCGAGCAGAAGTGAGCAGTTTGTGTGTGTTACACTGCCCCCTATTGTGAGCAGCAGTTTATCAAAAAGATGTGGTCCACTGATATCATGTCTTGAAGAAAGCACTTTGTTTGAAAGAGTAAGTACTTGTTCTGCTTTTCTTTTTTTTTTTTAAGCACTAACAATGCAAACAATGCAACAACAATGTGAACCAAACCATTCAATTCAATTTGACTTATAGCTGAACTTACTTAGCCCAAGAAAGTTCAATCAACAGGTTTTGGGCAAAAAGACTCAGAAATCTATTTCATTATGTTGGCCATACTGAAATTTTCTTTTTTACAGGTTATTGAGACGGACAGTAATCATAATTTTGCTGGTCAACACTGGCTAGCTGGATAGAACCACAAGGAGAGTAAAACACTTGTCCCAAGGGACCAGCCATTCTAAAAAACAGGCACCTCACACACATGACTGTTCTGATGCAATACAGGCTCCAAGGCATGAAAGTAACAAAAAAATATATAAACGGATAGAAATTCATGTAATACAAAGATATGTCAAGCTGAACTGATCAAAATGCAAGGGAATTTAAAAACAAGCAAGAAGCAGCTATTTGACTTGACAAATTCATGCTGGTTTGATTAAAGCAGTGCAGAGTCATCACTTATCACCTCAATCTCTCCTGCACCATTTATCATTCAGACCACAGATCTACCATTATCATTCAGGGTGGTCACACAGGAGAATATTTGTTAGAAACATTTATAACAGTTAAAAGCAATATTTTAAAAGCTAATGAATTAGATAAATTAATAAATAAACAGGTAAATTAAATGTATGTAATTAGATCACTGATGCAAGAATTCTGGTTGTTGATGTTGTTATTTTTGCCTCTTTACAAATATGGACTAGGTAGTTTTACTCTTGCCTCATTTATTATTTTAAGTGGGAATTTTTCTCTATTTAGGTCACCAACAATGGAATATGCATTTCACTGCATGTTGTAGTGTGTATGGTTGTGTATGTGAGAAATATCATTTGAATTTCAAAGACAAAAGAACATTAAATATTATAAGCATTACTTAAATCTCCTTTTACATGAATAGACACATACAGTAAGTGATCTTACCAATATTAGGTAAGATCTTCATATGCCTTTATAAGTGTTACTCTTAAGAGGCTACATACAGTATTAGCTCATCCGAGGCGATTCTGTGGTAAGTAAGGAGATACAGTAGCTGCTTTGCCCTTTTTGATCTGCAGATGGTTTGCCTCTCCTGATGGTTGATGTAGCTTTTACATCATTATTTGGGCAAACCAACACAAGACAATGTCTTGGAATTATAGACCAGATTTCAGGATTAGATGGCATGTCCTCAATCCCAGCATGTCCTCAATCCTGGTTTATGTGTTCTGATCTTACACTGTGTGGCCACACATCCTCTGTTTCCACCTCACTGCTGTTTAAGCCTGAAAGAGAAGCCTCTGCGTTGATTATCACTCTCCAATTTGGCACTACTTCCAAGCTGGTTCTTTCTGTTAGAAAAGCCTTGCATCTCCAGCAAGCTAGAGCCTTGGCCAAGCTTGCTGCGACAAGGACACATATCCATTTTTGGCATTTGGGTCCGGCTTCCACTTCTGAAATGTCTGTGTCTCCATGAAACCTGGAAAAATTGCTGCTGTGACC
>JAQMYK010000015.1:12417852-12428510 GCA_030014345.1 Clarias buthupogon
AAAAAAACCTTTCTGCACATTTCACATACATAAAATGTTATTACGTTATATAGGGATGTCTCCAAATCTTAACACAGGACAAGAAGCCAAATCCATGCTTGACAAATGTGTTTTCACAATCGCATAGGATAATGAATTATTTTCCACCACTGTACTTCAGATCATGTGAGCATAATGCTGATACAGAGTAAAAGAGTAGAATAGGAGATTACAGAGATTATTAGGTTTTTTATTTTCAAAACATGACGTTTTTTCAATTAAAATTATTTTATTTATTTTCAATTTATTTTCTTTTGTGACATCTTCACAATCTTTTTGACCCAAATCCGAGTGCATAGGGGGCATGACTGAGTCGGAGGGTCAGGTGTGTTAATATGTAAATAAATTGGAATTTATTGTGTAGCACAGCAATGAACATTTCCCGTGTTCATTCACTCATTTTTCAAAGTCACAGTTGTTTATATTATATAGTATTATGAATATACAATTATTTTGGATAACAGTTTATCAGAAGTTGTTATAGGCAAGTGGAAACAAATGTAGTACATGTTTGAGTGGGAGTTTCATTTGGGAAAAGGGAATTCTTAAAGAAAAAATCAGACATGCACTTGAAGTGTGCTAGAGGGTATCTAAGTGATTCTCAGTAACCTTAGAAGGGGTGAAATGGATTTCAGGTTTGTCTTTTATGCTCTGACATTGTCTTCACCCCATGAGATTGCATGATTTGATTTTATCACCACATTTATGTGATACGGTTCCAGACTTAGGTCAGAACAAACAAGATCCCTCATAAGCGCAAACTTCTGAGTGACTCTCTTTTGAAGGTCCAGGCTGTGGTACAGTAGTTCACAGTTGAGAAAAATTCTGCCCATAATCCATTTGTGGAGGGATGTAAGGAAAACAGCGAAGGGATGATTTAAACTGATTTTTATGAAATCATTGAAGGAGGCTTTCCGACAAGTGCCTCTGATATTGATTTTATGAGACGCGGTCTTAGTTATTGGTCTACATTTTCTCTCACTGAGGTACATTTATATTGAATAACAACAAAAAAAGTACTTAGTGTTATGAAATTCTACTGTATATTCTGTTAATTATTATAGTTTTATTACCATGGGTCAAAGGTCCAGACTAGTGGAGGTGGTGTAATGATGTGGAGAACATTTTCTCACCACACTTTAAAGCCAATTAATAATTACTTGAATACCGTAGCCTATTAAAGCCTATTAAAGGTATGCTGACCACATGCATACCTTCATGGCCACAATTTACCCATCTACTAATGGCACCCTCTGGCACAATAATTCATCACGTCACATACAGTATGAATAAGTTGTCACAAACAGGTTTCATGAACAAGACGGTAACTTTTAATGTTCTTCGGTGGTCCTAACGACTTTGGGATGATGGAAGGATTTGAGAGGGATGAGACAGGCTTGCAATGACCCCCTCAGTGCGGTACACACTCATTTAAAACAACACCCTCAGATCATTTGGGCTTTTATTTCCTGCTCCCTAGTGGTTTCAAAAATGTGTTTGAACATGTTTACTCACAGGCAAATTCGTCCTAATATGTGACACATACAGTATAAGCTTTTTAATAGTCTGAAATGAAAAAGCTTTAAGATTGGTTTACTATTGTGTAAGGGCTGTAATATTATTCTGTGACCTAGTATGCATCACTCTATTAGATCACCATGTGAAACTGGCTTCTAATGCATTCACAAGAGTAGGGAACGAATGTGAAAACGCTCGTTTTCCATTTTGCATTCATCTTCCTTTATTTTGCTCGCTTTTTTCACCCATTTGTGAGCACTCGCATTTTCTGTAGAGCACATTTCATGCCTTTTTAATTAAGTCGGCCTTTTTCCCCAATTATCACAGGACTCATTTTTACGAAACCCCAGAGAATGTTTTTTTGTGTGTATTTGCCTGTCTGTGTGCAAGTCTTTAGTTTAGCTGTACATTTGTTAATTAGTTAATTTTGGCTCCTCTGTATTAGTCAGTCTTAATGTTGTCCTTTGTGTCCAACCACTTGGCTCATTCAGCAAACCTGCTGTCAGTTCAACACTCCATGTAAGATGAAGAAAGAGGACCCATATTTCCTAAAACCAAAAACATACATTTTTTCTCCACTCCACACTGATTCAAGTCCCTGAGTTTTTTTCTTTTTCAAAAGGGCTCATTGTCTGACAGTGTATGCTTTTTGCAACATGGACAAAGACCATGTTTGAAGTGCTCATTGGACTCAGACAGAACACTGTGTGCTGGAACCATGGCAATGTGCCATTATAGTCGTACGTTGCTTTTAGTGCATGCTTTAAAACAATTTCTGAAATTAATAATGTCCCAAAAACTGTTTTGCATTTTGTAGGATGTAAAATGCATTGTCATTGAAACCAAGCCAACATTGTTATGTACTATTTTAATAAAGGCACATTTATTACACATTTGGTAGTCAAGACACGTTGTGGAGTCAAGGTCTCCGCAAGCCTTCTAAATGTGTGCTTATCTCCAGATTCTAAGTTGTGAGGTGGGGCTTCTATCTAGGGATGTCCAACATGTGCCATAGTCCAGTTCTGATGCCCATATGCCCATTGTACCATTGTAGGTGCTTTCCATGGTTGACAGGTATACTCTAACCGGACCATAGAATCTTGCAGTCTATGCAGTTACGCAGCTCCATATGCAGCACATGGGTGCATTGTGTGTTCAAAACCTTTTTGTATAATTTTTTTAAATCATTGCCAGCATTACCCGCAATTTGTGCTCTAGTAGCTTTTTGTGTTTTTGGACCAGATGCGCTAGCCTTGCCTACCCTGTTGCCTGCTCGCGAGGTGCCCTTCGCTATACCACCCCTTTACTGAGGCAACTATAACAACTTAAATTTAAATTACTTTAGGTTTTAATGTTGTGAATGATTGGTGTATGTCTTCTATGACGGTGAGTCAAAAATTATCTGGACTCTAGCTATAGAATTTATTTAAATTAACTTTTAGAAAAAACAATTCCATAATTTTTGACATAATCTCCCTGCTTTTCAATACACTTTGTTACCTTATTAAATATGTTTTAGGCTGAGCTGTAAGCCACAAACGCACTGCTGTCTTTACTTCATCATGAGAAGTGAATCTTCGCCCTCATAGGGCTGCTTTCAAGGGACCAAACAGGTGAAAGTCTAATGGACCAAGATCAGGACTAAAAGGAGGATTCTTTAACACCTCAAAATAAAATTTTGCAGAGTGTCGACAAGGTGGGTAGAAGTGTTTGTCATGCAAGATCAGAATGCTCTGAGATAGCGGTCGTCTGCATGTACTCCAAATGTTTAGTCGTCAGCTGTTCAATAAGCAACTCACTGTAACGAGCCCTGTTAATTGTTGAACCTTTTTCCTGATAATGATTGAGAATCTTTTTTCAGCTGATGATTGACTTTTGTTATTGTTGGCGATTGAGGATGTTTCTGTTCCATACTCTGACGTTTAATTTCAGGCTCGTAGTGATGAATCTATGTCTTGTCATCATTTTCTTTCTCATATGATTCTCTTTAAGAAACTTTCACCTTCCTTAGAGTATCGGTTCAAATTTGGTTTGCAGATATCCAAACGCTTTTGTTTATGCTCTTTGATTTTGAGTTTCAACACCAGGTGCACCCTTAGTCTACAAAAAATGCGAATTCCAGCACGCTGCTCTTCTTTTGTGCACATCACAAGTGGGGCATCTGTTTTTGCTCGCATCCCAGTTACAAATGAACTGATGTAACACATTCACACCTGCACAGTAGTGACTGGGGAGACAGTAGCATTGAACAGAAAGCATGTTTTTAATATAACTGGAGTGCAGATAATTTTGGACTCATCCTCATATTAAATTGTGAATGTCTTAAATGATCAGAAGTGCTCATGATATTTGTCTATCTGTCTATTTTCATACATTCAAGTTTTATATTTAGCTTATATGTTTCTGTCTAAAGGGCAAAATGTTGCTTGCTACATAGTGGGTGTGATGTGCATGTAAAGAATGCAGAATGCAAGGATCTATATATTCATGTTGTTTATTTAGGACATTCCAGGGGAAAAAATATAATGAAGGAAAGTGAAATCTCAAAATAAACACCCTTAGCATGCACTGGTGTCACAGCAAGCTTCAGTTGATGGAACAACCAGCTCTGATTTATACAGGCTTAAATATACAGTTGTTGAGTGTGCTGTCTGAGCTGCAGTGTGATATTTTCAGGGTCATTAAAGTTGTGGGTCGCTGGAGTTCACAAGCTCTGGTGCCTTCTCCAGGACGAATGAAACCATAGACTAGAGTTGAATCCACCTCTGGTCAAAGTAGTTTTTTCATATTTACATTCTCCTATGCATTGTGTGGGTGAGTAAGGCACAGTGGGTAACGTTGCTGCCTCACAGCCCCAGTGTTCCCGGTTTGATCCTGGTTTGTGCGGAGTTTCACATGTCCTCTGTAGGCTTTCCTCCAGGGTGTGTGGTTTATCCCCCACTGTTCGAAACGCTGGTAGGTGGATTGGCTATGATAAAATTGCCTGTTGGGCTCAGTGAGTGTGTGAGTCATAAATTATGGATTCATGAGCTTGGGTTACTGATTATGTGGAATTTCGAATGTTCTCATCTTGTCCATATGGGTTTTATCCACTCACAAAAACATGTCAGAGGGTTAATTAGTAGCACTTAATTCCCCTAATGTTTGAATGGACATTGCATGCACCGTGACTGCCAACACCACAATGAAGTGCTTCATGAAAATGAATGAATCAAACATAGATTATGCTATCCTTTATAATTATCTATCTTTCAGATAAATGCTTCTGCAAATGCTTCTTCTTCATGGGTCTTTTCTATTAGCTGAAAGCTTCTAAAGCTTGAGTTCTCTCATCACATACAGTACAGTATGCATCCTTTCTTTCCTGTGCATACCAAATATTACTGTACAAGATTGCTTCATTTGCAATTACATTATTAGCCCTGTTTTTTTCTTTTTAACCTGTTTCTATTTCCAGTCACTAGTTCCTCTGTTTTCTGTTGTCGCTCTGAGTTAAAGACAACTGCAGGCTGTTTAACTGAGAGCTTTATTAATAATTCACCTAATGCTTTCACTGGCGCTGCACACACATCCTCAAAGTGGCTGTTAAGTGGTCAAGGGCAGAAGAAGGTCTACAAAGATTTTTATTCTATGTATACCGCTCAGATATCCAATAACATTTCAGTACAACTTCATCCTTACAGCCGGCTGTTAATGTTTAAATGCCTTGTAATTATTCGTACAGTACTGTATGTCCTCTCCACTTTCTGGCATCGTTTCTGTCATTGGCTCTTTCTGCTTATGACCTGCAGCACTTTCAAGGACTTTTAGTGGAGCTTGAGTTGAACAGCTCTGTCACTGTGGTCTGCACTTCCAATCTGACAGGTTAGGATTTGCAGTTTTACGCTAAACAAATTGGAGGCGAGCCAAGCTGTAGTTGTGAATCACAGTCCAACAGGCATGCTTCGGGCAGCCAACACACACACACACACACACACACACACACACACACACACACACACACATACACATACTGATTCAATCACGCCCCTCTTATTCCTCTTCCCTCCAGTGCAGCATCTTGTTTTGAAAGAAAGTAAAGCACACATGCTCCATTTGCACTTCTGACAGTGCCATCTCCCAGTCATTCAACATCAAAACACTGGCGGTTGGTGCTATTTTTCTCATTTCTGTTACTATGGCAATGAGTGTTTCCATGGTAAAGGCTTGCTACGTGCAGGTAATTAACACCTCTGTGTTCTAGTGTGGTACTAAACAAAACACAGTCCTATCACATTGTGTGATTCCATAAAGAGTCAGATTGCGCAGCCTGCACAAGTATGTTTTTATTTTCTCTCTTTTTCACCTGAGAAAGATTTTTGCAAATTACCGTATACTGCGATTAACACTGAAGTAGTTCTTACATAATAGGGCATTATGTGGGGGAGATATTTGTCAAATAAGATCGAGACAATAATTGATATACTGTAATTGGTACCTGGCTATACTGTACATGTGAGCTAATGGCAGGGCTAAGCGATTAAGACATGCTTGTTTTTTAAAGGGCAAAAGTCTGTGTTAAATCATTATGTTAATTATTTCTGAATTAAAACAAAAGGTCATTGCATGAATATTTCCATTTAGTCGGATGGTATATATATATATATAACAAACAGCAAGCTCCATTCATATTTGTATTATATGTTACGAGATTAAGACGATCTTATCTGAGAATTCAGTTTGTAATTCCTCTATGGAGTGCAGCATGAGATGCCAAGATCTTTCAGATTTATATAAAAAAAACAAATGGTATTAATTAGACATTAATAAACCCCTAAACACTAGTTGTGAATAAGGTAACATGAACTTATGTTGTGACTTGCGTTATGTAATCAACATCTTCATAAGTATTGTACTGTGTATATGAGTGTATAGCAAAAGCCAATTGTTTTGCTTTTGCTATACACTCATATATACTAATTAATAAATGTGTTAAACAACTTAGGACACTGTAGAGCACTGTTGGTGGCCAACCACCTTATTTTTAGGTGAGCCAAAGTATATGAACAAAGGACAAATCATTAAATGAGTAAATTAAGGTACATACTTATGAAGAATATAGCTGAGCTAAGGCAGTTCTGTAGAAAAAATGGTCCTCTTGAAAGAGCAGATCTAACCCACAGTTACAGGAAGTGCTTGCTTGAGGTTATTGATGATTCAACCAAGTATTAACCCACTGTTCCAATTACTTTTTCCACCACTGCTTTGTACAGTATGTTTAATGGTCGTGTTCAATAAAGACATAAATGTGCATGACTTTGTTTTTTCATCAGCTTAGAAATATTGTGTATTTTTATATTTGTGATCACATCACATTTCATGCCATTGTACTGTACCAAGTAAGCTTGTTGCCAAAGCTCTTGTTCGCGCATCAAGCTACAATCCCTTTTTTTTAAGTCACTACTCTTTTTTTTTTGTCTCATGCTCAAAAGGCAAAACTCATGTTGAATTGGATTACAACCTTGCACTTTGTCAATTGATGAAGTCCTTTGACCACGCTGGTAGTGCTTTTGGGTCAATATCTTGCTGCCTGATGAGGTTCCAGAGCAGAGGCTTGGACTGTTTATAACTCTTTTTCCAACTTTAAAATAACTTGCTTTTCTCCCATCCAGAGCTCTCTGTTCTTTATGTTGGTCCATCAATTTTAAAAACAAATGCAGTTTCCATTTAAGAGAAGACATTAAGAGCTATTAACTATTGAAACAGTCACAGAATTTCAGGAATTAAATTCTCAATTACGGAACTCAAAAATCTAAAAACTTTCTGTTAAATTCATGAGTGTACTTCAGATGTGTTCTCAAAAGGACAGTAAACTTTTTAGTTTTGAGCAGGAACTTTATATACTTATAGGGGCTTATATGTACAGTACTGTATTTATGTAATGTTGAATACAATCACACAATCCTTGTACAGTACAGTACAGTACATTTAGATGTGATTTTTCAGCAGCAACTGGGATGCATCATGATACAGTAGCTCTTCCTCATATACAACCAGTTTCCTTGACTCAGGTCATGGCTCAAAGTATTTGGTGCCAACGGAACTGTATCCCTTTGGACATGATAAGAAGAATTTAGTCCTTTGGATGAAAGTTGCGTCCTACCCCCCTCTCTGATTCTATGTTCTAGCTGCATCTCTGGCAAAGGTCTGTGCTAATGTAGTTTAGATATTACACAGTGACATATGTGAACATGTAGCCTGTTAATTCATTCTGCAGAACAAACTGACATGAATAATTTATGAGCGAATGTGAGAGAACCGCTGAGAGAGATGACGATTTTGCTCTTGTATATCTAATGGATGACATACAATATAGGAAGACTTATACCCGGTACACACTATCAGTCGTCATGCTTTGCTCTGCAGAAGGTAATTCTGCAACTTCAGTGGTCTTCAGTTTCACAATTATTTGTTTGAACAAGGCAAAGAGCAAAGTAATTAGTAAAACTTTATTGGTGTACCAGTCATAGCACATTTGGTGTTTAGGCAAGCTTCACTTGCTCTGAGCTACTCTATAAATGCCTACAGTCATTCTTTTATTATTAGATTATCTCCTCCACTTAGCACTTTTCCATTTCTTCTTTTGCTTTGCTTTTCTTTTTTCCTTTCTGGCTTCTAGTTGTCAAGCAAAGTCAATTCAAGAACTTGGGAGATCTTCGCAAAGAGTGGAATGCTGTAACCTCTCACAGCCGGAGGTCTAGAGAGAGCTGATTGACCGAGCTCTCTCAGAGGGGAGGGATGAGAGGTACTTCATGCTCCCACATTAATCACGGCTCTACAGCCAATCAGAGGTGTCTGTGAGCTCACGCAAGCGGAAGGAGCGGATAGCGCTGTCCTCCGAGTGTGTTACGCCCAACGGTGCATGAGCAAGCAGTTCGAAAAGATGCGATCAGCTGGCGTCGCGTGGATCGGAGGAAACACGTGATAGTTTTCAGCCCTCCCGACTGATTGGTAGTAGTAGCCTTCATGTGGCCCCCTAGTGGCGGGGAGGAATTGGACACGACTAAATTAGGGAGAAAATCAGGAAAATATCTAAAAAAATTTATAAAAATAACAGATATATAAACAAAAGCATTTTACCTGAGTCAACAAGAAAAATAACTGGACCGTTGCTCAATGGTCCAAAGTTCTCTTTGCAGATGAAAGTAAATTTCGGATTTCATTTGCAAAATTCAGGTCTCCGAGGCTGGAACAAGAGTGGAAATGCACAGAATTCAAGTTGGTTAAAGTGCAGGGAGAAGTTTCTACAGTCAGTGATGATTTGAGGTACCTTGTCATTTGCTGGTATTGGTCCACTGTGTTTTCCTAAATTCCAAAGTTAAAATAGCTGCTTCTGTCTGCTGACAAGTTTTATGAAGATACCAATTTCCTTTTCCAGCAAGACTTAGCACCTTCCCACAGTACCTTAACTACCCCTAACTGGTTTGCTGTCCATTATAATAATGTGCTTGCTTGAATGGGTAGCCAACTGGCCTGACCTGAACCCCATAAAGTATATTTGTGGTATCGTCAAAAAAGATGAAAAACACTCGACCCATTAATATAGAAGACATTAATTCTGCTATCAAAGCAACCTGGTCTTCAGTATACAGTACTCAATCCCTGTTGCAGTGCTACACAGTGCCTAAATGCCATGCCACATTGATGCAGTAATTCATGCGATAGGAGACCTGACCATGTATAAATTAACATACTGTTCAGAAGATGGACATTTCTGTATTCTAAATCCTTTTTTGATGGGTCATAGGAAATATTGAAATATTTTGAGATACTTTGAGATAGGGATTTTTGATTTCCAGGAAATGTAAGTTGTAATCATTGAAATTAAAACACTTTACATGTAATGAATCTAGAAAATGAGAGTTTTTTAATAAAACTTAAAAAATTCTATTTGAGAACAAAAAACGTTTCCAGGATATTTTTTTTAGATGAACCTTATATATCAGCCCATGTGGAAAGCTGCTTGGCAATAAACCTAATTTTGAAAATTCATTACAGTCTGGTCTCTGTCTCTGTCTCTACTATTTGCCTCTCTCTTTTGATTCTGGACAGTGTTGTTACAGGGACATACACTTGTAGGGTTTTTCTCTTTAATGTTAAGAGCACCAGTAAAGAACACACAGCAAGCTGAATTCAAAATCTTTATTCTTAGAACCAGCCATGGTCCTCAGCTTAATGCAGTCTAAAGCTCTACAGACCAAAGCTTTCTTTTTACATTTACATTTACATTTAGGCATTTGGCAGACGCTCTTATCCAGAACGATTTACAAAAGGTGCTTTGAAGTTTCCGTCATTGGATAGACACTTATATTGGGTTACTAGGTTACTAACTAAGTGCCATCAGTCAGTGGTGAAGGTTTTATTTATATATTTATTTATTTTTGGGTGGAGTGGATTAGTCCAAAGTGTTGAAGAAACAGATACGTCTGGAGTCGTTGTTTGAAGATTGTCGAAGACTCAGCTGTATGGTCATTTTTGCATAGACATCCCGCACGAATGATTTTTTGATGTTACAACCCGGTTTTAAGAAAGCCACTTGACCTTTATTCCTTTTATAATCTGTAACATTTCATATCACCAGTCCCAGACCATATTTAGGATACCGTGCCTTTCCAGCATAACAGTTAGTTATAGACATCTAACACCAACACCCTTCACTAGGACATGTGTTTATGTATACTTACTGTATGATTATAATTTTATGTCAGTTTGCAGATTTATTGCTATGGTAACAGTGTAAGGATGTGGCTTTTCTCTCAGGTCTCTCAGTGCATGTGTGATCCGGCTGGTGGAAAAATGTTTTCGATGCCTACTTCTGTGATGGATATGTGGGCTGCTGCTACATGTCTCAGAGAACTGCTTTTCATTCTCTCTTTCACTCTATATCAGCTGAGACCTGGGAGGGGAATCTGGTTTGCAGTTGGCATTAGCTGATAGACGACTGTGTGTGTGTGTGTGTGTGTGTGTGTGTGTGTGTGTGTGTGAGTGTGTGTGTGTGAGTGTGAGAGAGAAAGAGAGAGAGAGAGCACGCTTCTGCTGTGTGTACTGTATGTGTGATAGAC
>JAQMYK010000015.1:12504579-12525585 GCA_030014345.1 Clarias buthupogon
CGCCAATTAGCCTAACCTGCATATCTTTGGACTGTGGGAGGAAACCGGAGTACCCGGAGGAAACCCACCAAGCATGGACTTTCAACATTCATAATTCATAATGTTATAGCAGTGAACCATTTAAAATGTAATACAGAAAAATGATAGTATACATTTATACAACACTAATTATTCCATTTGCAGCAGTCTATTAATTAGAGTATATAAAAACTTATAAGCTCTATATAAGCTCTATTAACGTGTTCTTGATTTTAATAGGGGATTTATTTATCAACACATATCTCTTAATTACTAAGCAGTCTTGAGTTGTTGTTTTTTTTGGAAGATTCAGTGGTTGACCATTTTCACCATTTGAGAGCAGCTTTTAATCCTCAGTTTGCATCTCACACAGAAAAGAATAAATTGGAGAGGCCAGGTGTAATATACATGAAGAGCCAGAGCCCTGGTTAAATGTATAATGACTGTGTTTTATAGAACCATCATGTTTTGTTGTGCATGTGCTGACATTTGGTCCTGAGTGATCTGTGAGCATGTGAGCATGTCCAAGTGTATGGATCTGGATGTGTTCTTTGTGCATTTCTGCGTGTGAGGTTTAAATCTGTTAGCCTGGGAATTGGAGTAGAACCAAACAATGAATTAAATTGAAAGAGCGAGGAAAGGAGAGAGAGAGAGAGAGAGAGAGAGTTGGCCTGGGATTTGCAGTAGAAAGAAAACAATGAATTAAGGAGTAGCCAAAAGAAAGCCATTAAACCAGTCATGAATTCAGAACACATTGTCTGCTATGGCCAGGGTGCTGGGACACAAAGCAAGTGTTTGACAGTCATAATAATGCAAGAAATACTGCTAGAAATGAGCAAAATAGCTTAATATGCATGTTAACTAATTTCGGTTGTCTAGATTAGTGCATAATCTACAAATTTTTTTATGATAGCATATACGGTAGTATTATATTGATAATTTTAAGTTGATGGTTAATACTTGTGAATTGTCAAATGTAATAATAGCATACAGTATTGCATTTGATCATTTACAACTATCACCATCACTACAAACCCATCCCCTCAGAAAAACGATGCCTAGATAACTTAATGTACAAACATTAGACTTTGCATTTATATTTGAAAATTTGGTGCTACTTTTTAAACTTTTATTTTCAACACATATTTCAACAAAACACATTAATTTCTAGAGATTTATCCACTTAGTTTTAGATATGTTTAGTACATGAAACATATCAGACAGATTCTCATAAGAGTACTTTATACTGCCAGCCGCTGAGAGCACCTCGCGCCACTCATGAAAAATTACACTTGAGTTACGTATATTATGTGTGCAAACATGGAAGCAGCAGCAACATGATACATTGTTTACATAATTGCTTGCATATCTAATGCACATCAAGAGGGTTAAAAGTGATATCCACTAGCATATGCACTAGTGCTTAGATTGCATGTCAAAGCAGAAACCTTTCTGTTTGGCAAGGTTCCACGTTGACCGCTGAGACATTTATTTATCAAATTCATGCCAGATTTTCTGGAACAGTGTCACAGTGCAACAGCAGAGATGTTAAACACATGGATGAGCACTATTTGTTTCTTTTAAACTTTCTTTTAATTGCTGTCATGAGCTGTGTCTAAAATTATAACCTATACAGTATATGCAGTGCATCTCAAAAAAATTTAATAGTATGAATTTCTTTCATAACTCAACTTAAAAAGCCAAATTCTCAGATATTCTAGATCCATTACAAGTAAAGTAAAATATTTCAAGCTTTTTTTGTGTTAATTTTGATGGTTATGGTTTATAGTTCCTAAAAATCAAAAATCCAATATCTCAAAATATTAGAATATTTTACAATAAAACAATCGCAAATAGTGATTATAATACAAGGAATTACAATATATAGTTTTTGTTGATTTATGCTCTCAGTAAAGTATTCCTTTAGCATGAATTACTGCATCAGTACGGTATGGAAGCGATCAGCCTGTGATACCGTGATACTACTGAGGTGTTACTGAAGATAGGTTACTTTAATAGCAGCCTTCAGCTTGTCTATATTGTTGGGTCAGGTGTTCCTCATCTTCCTCTTAATAATGTTCTGTAGATTTTCTAAGGGGTCCAGGTCAGGCTAGTTGGCTAGCCAATCAAGGGCAGTAATATCATGCCACTATGGGCAGGTGCTAATTTCTGATGGAAAAGGAAATTGACTTTTCAATAGAGCATATCAACAGATGGAAGCATGAATTACTCTAAAATCTCACGGTAGATGGCTACATTTTGACTTTGCACTTGATAAAGCAAAGTGGACCTGCAGATGATATGGCACCCCAAATCATCACGCATGAATCTATCAAATTAGATTCAGTACCGCTCCACTCTTCTTCCAAACTTTGGTACCCTGATTTGATCTGAAAAGAGGACTTCGAACCATTCAGCAACGTTCCAGTTCTTTTTTTCCTTATGCCAGGAAAGACATTTGTGATGTTGTCTCTGGTTCAGGAGTGACTTAGGACTAGGAATGCCTTTCCTGAAGATGTCTGCGTGTGGTGGCTCTTGATACTCTTGACTCCAGCCTCCTTCCACTCTTTGTGAAGCTCTCTCAAGGTCTCTGCTTGAAAATCTTCTTACGGCTGTTGTCATTATTGTTGGTCATGCACCTTTTCTTACCACACATTTCAGTTCCAGTCAACTTCCCATAAACATGCTTTAATATAGCACCTTCTGTGGCTTGGGGAATAATAAAAAATAAAACAAAAAGGCTTGAATTAGTTCACTTTACATATAATTAACCTAGCATGCAGTATATAAGTTTTACTTGATAAATTAAATTACTAACTTTTTCACAGTTTATTCGAATTTATCGAGATGCACTGTATAAAGATAGTACCCCCATTTAGATGCACCAAATGCATGAATGCAGGATTCCCATTTACAGGTACATACACTGTTGGTCAATAGTTTAAACACACTTTCTGACTCCATGGTCGTTCCTGATTTTTATTTCTTTCTACATTGTAAAACAATGCTAAAGGCATCATGCAATATGCAATAATTTATGAACAGTTGATATTGAGATGTGTCTGCTACTTATGCTCTGTAAAACCTTCATGACTGCTCTAATCTGAGGTGATGTTAACTGGTTATTTTTGATGCTGGTAACTCTAAATGAACTTATTTTCTGCAGCAGAGGTAAGTTTTGGTCTTGCTTTCCTGGAATCTTCTTCATGAGAGTCAGAACTCTTCTGTCTTGTTCTGGAATGTAGAAAATAAATCCAAACGTATAAACATTTGACTAGTATTGTTTGACTGATGGATTGTTTTTGATCCACCAACATTTAAATTGAACAATGACTTATCAGTTCTGGGATGGCCACCCTTAGCACCTCCCCTGAATGAAGCACATGATTTGTGCCTATTCTAGCCACAGCTGGTAAAATACCAGAATAATATAGCATTTTTAACCCACACAGTAGAGAGTATGCATAATGTGAGTAGCGTGAGCTATATTGAGATTCCCAGAACAATAATGAGGGCTTACGCATAGTGTGCCATGCCAGAGCTCGTCTCAGTGCAGACTGCAGACACTGCGGTCACATTGTCATTTTCTGATTACCTCCCCCAGGAGCCCCTGTGGCCCAGCATTTGTTCTTCCGAGAAATTATGATGACAAAAGTCACCCCCAGCATTGCGCACATGCTCACATCATCTGCGCTTCATTTTGAGTCTCTATGGAAACTGGTACAACTTAGCTATGATGCGTGGTGATGCTGGTCTCGCCACCGGACCCGATGAAGACAGAGAGAGAGAACATTCTACACAGTGTGCTTCTCCCTGGGAAACGGAGAAGATATCCTTTCTTGAAAGTTGAGAATTTATTTAGGCATTGCTGAGATGCTCTTTTGAGTATAATCTATATTGGGGAAGAAGCAATGACGTACTGCCCACATTTCAGGGATTTGCCTCATCAAAGACTTTATGAGGCAGAATCTGTGCACATGCTGCATATTTTTTCCAGATATCTGCAAGGTGCCACCTGTCGAAATCTACATTAGCCTCCAGTCTCACCAGGTGGCAGGTGTTCTGTCTAAAAGAAACATCCGCTCTCATTTGTGTATATGTGTGTGAGTGCTGTAGGGTGATGGAGGGGGGATTGCTGTGATGGTGTTATGCTGATTGAGCAGCTGGAGAGGCAGGCTAATGATGTGACTGTGCTGAGTTCTCAGAACATCTGTCTAAGAAAGCCTTACAATGAGAGACTCTTCCTTCTTCCTCTAGCTCATCACGAAAAATAAACACTTTGAATACTATCACAGACACTCTTATTCAACAATGGTCATTGTTGCAAAGTCGCTTTACAGAATAAAAAATGATGGAAATACGTTTAAGGAAAATATGTGTAAATTATGATTATCAGGTTATCCTTGATGAGCAAGCTGGGGTGACGGTGGCAAGGACATATTGGATTATTCTTATTTACTATTTACTTATTTACTATTTACTTATGTACTATTTTTATTAAGCATTTCAATTGTATTTATTATTTTTAATTAATTATTTTCGATAATTATGCATGAACTAATTGTATGCATAAACCTGTACACACTGGTGTTAACATGCTTGTTTTTTTTGTGACTCAGGTAATCAGCCTTCACCCCTGGGCTCAGTAGAGAGTTATAATCATGTGAAGAGGAGGTGGGAGCCTGTGGCCCCAATGCCCACCCCGCGCTGCTCCTGTACCCCTCTACAGACCACGAACATGCTATTCCTAATCGGAGGAGTATCACAGGGTCCCAGTAATGCAGTGGAGGCCCTCTGTCTGCAAGAAAGTGTCTGACAGACCAACCTGTTCTCTTGCACCTATCAAGGACTTTACGCTGGACTCTGCAGGAATAAGAGACATGCAGATGAAACTGCAGAGTGCTGCTCTGCCTGAGTCCTCCTCCCACGCACAGCTGACAGTTAAGTGGAGACAATCTACAGTAGTCTGGACAGCAACATGTATCTCTGGATGGACTAAAGACTTTGAAGTCTCAGACAAGCAAGCAAAAAAACTATGTACACACAGAACTACACAGGCGCAGAGGTGCAGATGCCTTTGAACTGTACAGTGTCTTTTTTTTCCACAATCAGAGCAGGGTACTTTTCTGGCTAATCTCTAAAGGAACTTAGGGCCATATCCACCACGCTGCCGCAGAGTTCACCTGCAGTAGCATGTTTAGCACTTTTTCTACTGCATTAGAGAAAAAGCAAAGACGGAGTGGATCTTTGCGGGAGTGGAGGCGTATGTCTGTGCGTTTTTGTACCTTCACAGCCATGCATGTGTGAAATTCAGCACTATTATTCTTAGAGCGAGAAGAACATGCCGCTAATGGTTAATAATCATTGCCTGTCTTATGATACGGTTTAAGGCAGTAACGGAGAAAGAGTCAAGATTAGACAGCAATATCATGTTGTTGTTTTTTTTGGAAGTGTCAGAGCCCCAAATAATGCGTTTAGAACTTTTAAACAGCCACATTTATCATATCAGTAATACTCCGTAAATGAGCACTTGGCATGATGGCTGATGGTTCCTGTGATATTTAAAGCAGTTTTCTAAAAGTGTAGAAGTGAGCAGCATGATGCTGATGTCATGCCATGTCTACGCTCAGTCTTAATGGAAAATGGAAATTTTTAAACAGAGCTGCGGTTGTCATGTGGATGCTCAGATCCAAACACAATCCCGTCAGGTAATAGAATGTATGTGTCCAAGCAGTAAAACATGTACATCACATTATTACCTATGCTTGGTATATACTTCACCGGTGCTTGTGTTTCACCATGGATTTAGTGAAAATGGCACAAAGCTAACACACAGATTATTATATATAATATTATGTGTGTTTTAGAAGAAGGTAGAAATGCTGGTGGCAAGCACTATGAGAGCCCTAAAATGCCAAGGCTAGCTGATGATTGATGCAAAAGTTGCAGTCAAATATACTACAGGAATGTGTGTGCTGTGGCCATGAATGACAGGATACTATGTATCCCTATACCAGAAGGTGGCAGTAGTCAGTATTGGTCAATTTTTAAGAAAGAAAGCAACCCTACAAAAACTGTGTTCCAATTTGCTTACTACCGTTTTAAATAGTATGTCAAAATAGTATCTGTGTTGTTAGTATCAGTATCTATAGTGGTGTACTATACACTTTGACATACTATTTAGTGCAGTATTACGTATTTGGGATGTAGCATGCCACTGTGAAAAAGCTTCCCTGGATTGTAAACAGTGCTCGAGTCATTTTATTACAAAAGTACAGCCATCTATAGCTGATGAGCAAAAGTTTTTTTTTTTTTCGTCTTAAAACAGTAATTTACTTGCTTTGCTCATTTTTTTATTGATATGATGGACATGGCAAAAAAAAACTACAGGGCAGCCAGCCAGCAGTGTGATTATCTTGGTGTTTTATAGCCCTGAGGCATTATAATTCCCCAGGCTTGTCTCACAAGGACTCCTGGTACCTAATAATAAAACACATACATATTCACACTGTCATATTTAGACTGTCTCTGGGGTTTACTGCTGACGCACAGTCATGTCTGTGAGAAAGGGTTAACTGTGTGAGACAAATGCTGTGTGGAATGACGAAGACATTCATTTACCTCCAGCATTCGAGCGACACATGGCCTGCCCGCGAACATGATGATCAAAGAACCATGCACATATGGTCCATGCACACACACATGTACACACCCACTCTTAGCGAGCGCGTCTTGTTTGTTTAGATTTGCACGTCCCTAATGAGACAACTGTGATAGTCTGCAGGCTGTAGTCTTTTGCGGCATGTCATAGGAGAAATTTGATTGCTCATGATGGCACTTTACACTGTGCGTGTGAAGAGATGAGAGCATGAAAACACATGAAAATGTGTGCGCAAAGAAGAAGTGCTACTTCGACTTCTAGAAAAGGACGACTTATTTCCGTCATCCTGCTACACCGTCAGAAGGTCTAATGCACTGCAAAGTCAAAGCATGTTCTTGGTATTCTGCATTGTGTGTGGCTTGAAGGCTTGAATAACATTTTGACAGAATGTGACAGCCTCTGGCTTCTGTACAGGCAGGGGGTGTATAAGGCGATTAATTAAATGATGATGAAAGAGATATACCTCTTTTTTTTATACTTAAGGTGAAACATGACCTATGAGTGCAATGTGTCCACTATTCTGAACACACACAGGCGGAGTAGGAGCAATATGAATTTTCTTTTTAATAAGCATCAGGTTTTAGAGAGCCTAATGGTAATGAGAAAAGATTTTGACAGTTTTTTACTAGGTGAACACATTGAGCTTGAATATGCTGGCCCATTGAATTTCTAACAAGGAACACGAGGTGTACAGGTCACCTTGATCTTGAGTAGCAGTGTTGCTGTGATTTTGACCATGTTTTCTTCGTTATACATATTTCCCTGTGGTGAATCTCTAGTTTGAACCAGTGATTTTAAAGTCAGCTTTTCCGGTGCTTTGTGTTTGGTTGGTTGGTCTACATGTTTGTTTTGGTCTTATCTGTGATGTGATAAGTTGTCATTGCTCATCCTTTTCTGAAGAGTCGTGGTGCTGGGTCTGTCCTTTTCTCTATGATACTGTGTTTTGACATTTGTATTTGGTGTGTAAATGCAGGTTGTGCTAGCTGATGGGTGCTGATGGTGTCTGACACGACATTCCGGTACCACATTCCAGAGCACAGCCGAGTATGTACCTCCTATTCAGAAAACCTGCCAAAGAGGACCTCAATCAAAGAACAAAGAAAACACCATTATAAAAATAGTTGTGTAGAGGATATATAGTGTATAGTAAAAATAGAGGGTGTGTAAAATGTGCAGTTACAATCTCCCAATAGAAAACATTTTTATATCCCCAAATCTGTGCCTGTGACAGGTTTTCGCTGTGTTTACATCAGAAGCAATGAAAGCCTGTGGTACACAACAGACACAGTACACTTAAACAAAAAGACCTTAGACATTAACCCTTATTCACCAAAGCTGCGTAACCAATCATAAAACGAGCAGACGCAAATTTCAACCTCACTCTCACTTACCCATCGTCTATACCACTTTATCCTGTATTCAGGGTTGCATGCACCTGGAGCCTATCCCAGGAGACTTAGGGCACAAGGCAGGGTACACCCTGAACAGTGTGACAATCCATCGCAGGACAAACATATACACTCACTTAGACACTAATTCATACACTATGGCCAATTTGGGAAAGCCAATTAGCCTAATCCGCAGTTCTTTGGACTGTGGGAGGAAACCGGAGTCCCCGGAGGAAACCCACCAAGCACAGGGAGAACATGCAGACTCCATGCACACAGAAATGGGAATCAAGCCTGGCCAGGAATCGAACCCAGACCCTTCAGGTGCAATGCAACAGTGCTAACCACTACACTACCGTGTCACATAAACCTCTCCAGGCAAATTCCTTTTTCAGCGATTTGGTACGTCTATATCAAACTCTCTTCTGCTTAGAGTGTGCATAATCTTGAGAGCGACTTTTTAACAACCTGAAAAATGGCTGATTTGCAGATAAATTGTCGAAGGCAGAGTATGGTAGAGAGGCATGCAAAACAACAGAAAAAATAATGTTCATAATCAGGGTTGCTCAAATTTGCATCATGTTAAGCAGCACAATGCATAAATTCATGCGGATACAGATCAACAGCTATGCCCACATACACGTAAAACATCAGAATGGGAAAAATGTGACCACAACAGTGGTTTGATGTAAGTTGGTTTAAGTATTCCAGAAATTGCTGATCTCCTGGGATTTTTTATGCAGAACAGTTCACAGAGTTTGCACAGCATGTTGTGTAAAAAACACACACACACACACACACACATCTAATTAGCAACTGTGCACAACAGGAAAGGCCCTCAGAATGCACCACACATTGATGAACCTTAAGTTAGTGATTGGCTACAACAGAATTCTTGTTATCAGCACAATAATACTACAATTCACTAAAGTCATTGTGATCACATTTTTTTCTAATTATTATATTTACATGAACATACATAACATGAACTGAAGCTCTGAGCCTAGATCTGCATAATTATATGCATTGTGCCGTTACAGGTCAGGGGTACAGGTCTTGAAGACAAATAAAAAGACAATTTGTTTAATTAATCACAGTTTTTGAGGTTACATATTTTCTTATCAAAAGTAAAACTTACAAACATGATTTAAAGTTCTAGTTTCAGGCATTGATTCATGTCTTTACAAAATTTTATTTAATGTGGCTCAGCTATACATAATTAAGATCCAATCTGCACAAGTTCTAAAATAGTCCCATTAACTACATAATTTAAAAATAATCATGTTCTTGTTTTTAATGAAAAAAAAACCCATCAATGTCTATATGGCTTTACACACATAAGAATTTCAATAAAATAATGAATAAATGAATGCAAACATTTTGTTAGTGTTGTTAGGGCCATAGTGTTAACAGTTGGCTGCAGTTCAATTCAAGTTTTTCATTTTGTGCACGCTTTCTATGTCATTTTTGAGGAGAATGCACAAGAATCGCTAACTCAGAGTCGATGAAAAGTATTTTCTCCTTTTTGTTATTTTCTCAAATTCTACCCAGTGGAATGCTTTGCTTTTATTGGCTCACTTTTACAACACCTAAATACTTTAGGGCATTTTACACAGCTGAGGTTGATTCATTAACCTCATGAAACATTTCTTTTAATGTTGTACAACAGCTGTAGCTCAGATTTGCTTGAGCGAATCTCAAATCTCTGCTCGTTTCGTTGCAACTTTGATGAATAAGGGCCAATGTGTTTGTAGTGTTATGCTGCTTTCATTAGCAGGACTGTTAACCCTGCAGGTTTAACCTGCACACACAACTTCATTTTAATAGATTTATTAATAGCAGAACATTCTTCTTATATTTATTTCTAATACAAATTATGATTATGAATTAGCATTAATCGTATATGAGCAGGAACATTAATATCCCTACTCTCCAGGATCATTTTTCCAACATGCTCATACTCTTATGACAATCAATCTGAAGCAATTTTAAATGAAACCATCTAAACTGGCATCAGCCTTGACTTTTGTAAAGAACATTAAACTTATACAGCCAGAGGCATTAATTTGTAGTCAAGTAGAAAGGCAAGACTTGTCTATGCTGGGGCAGTTAATGAAGACCACCACTGAGGCTGTGGCACATGTGGCAACTTTGATGTATCACATTACCAACTTTAAGTGGAGAAGCTTTAATAGGCAGATTCACGATGATGTCAAGAATTTTAGAATTGCAATCTGAAGAGTAGAAGATTCACATTGTAGTGAAGTGGCCTGGTGTTGGATTTATTCTAATCCATTATTGTGAGTCTTTGGAGATTGGAGGTCATTTTTTTTGTCAAGTTTCTGTCTCAAAGTGGCATCAAGGAAAAAAACAAACAAACTTGAATGTAATGATCACATACAGCATAGTCGTACAGCATTTAACTGAAACTAATTCATCATTAATGACAGACCACCTAATTAACCTTTCCATCTTCCAGTGTATATTGTAAAAGCATATCATACACAAACCTTCACTCAGACTGGCATAGTTGCTGACAGCGCTCTGGGATAACACGGGTTCGTGCAAGCTTGTGCCAGCGGCTCCAGTCCAGTAGTTCAGTGCCTATATGTGAGATAGTGCCTCTACTATGACTCCTGTAATAAAAGATTTGACCATTGCTGTCCAATACTGTTTTATTGTCTGCCTCTGTTTGGCCTCATTTCTTTCCACTGATTTCAGCTAAACGTGACAGCATGCCTCATCTCCTGCCCCGGACCATGAATACATCTGGCCAGCTCATAGAAGATGACAAATGGATTGTGCTCAAATGTCACAACTATTCATTATAGATGAGGTAGAAGCCACCAGAACATCTTCAAAGGTTGCCATGGGCTCTTGTAAGAGAGCCACAAATGGTTTTTTGGCTTTGCTGCCTTGCCTGTTATTGCTTCGATTTATGTCTCCACATTCAGCAGCCTGGTAGCTCAGGTTCATATTATGGGACAGATGATCCAGTTTACTGTGTGTAAAAGTATTTTTATCCTGCCATTTTTTATACAGAACAGTATCCCATTTTGTTTATTTCATTAATTCAGAACAGCGAAGAGTACAAAGTGTGCTGAAATTTTGTGTCTGGTAGATTCTTACATGTTCTAGTGTTAGGATATGACCTTCCATTAGCTTGGCTAGGTAAACAATTATATTTTTGCCTTGTTTTTCCCCTCTATTTGTTAGACGGTAATGAGCTGGACCATTAGGATTCATAAATTGTGCCAATCACAGGGAATAAACTATAAGCTCCTTGACATTTTGTCTTTATTCTGACATTGTGCAAGAAAAAAGATAAAGAGAATATAGTATTTTTGTATCCGCTACCCTAGCAACTAGCCTTGACATTGAGAGTTTGCATATTCTGAACAAAACATGCTGTCATGGATTTTTATCTTTACTGATTTTTCATTTGGGGTTAAGACTACAGCCAAACCTTTAAAGGTTACATGCCACTATTGATGGTTATACATAATGTCAGGTAACCAGTTTCATACATGACACTATAGGTTACTAATTTTGATTATCATTTAGTTATCTATTCGGTCACTTTTATATCAAATTGCGTTGTTATTACTCTTTACAGAGGTTGTCAAGCAGAACACACCATCATAAACCTAGCAACCAATGATATGCTGTGCCACAGCGGACCCGATGAAGTACTGACATCTAGGGACGTTTTCAAATATTGCATCATGGCAGAAAATAGACAAAATTTATTAAAGGAATCAGACTGATATTATAAGTTAAACATTATTGAACTTAAATGCTGTCATGTATTTCTGAGTAATGTTTAAATAATTACAATGGAGCATGATTTCTAATAATCAGTAGTGTGCTGTTTATATGCAGAGACAGTGTAATATACCACTAACAACACGTGTATTTAAATTGACTTATGAATGCGTATAATTCATTTGAGCCATTTTAGAAAATATATTCTTTATATATCATGCAAATCTGATTACTCCACCCCATGAGGATGCAAAATTATATTTGTTCCACTATTTATACTTATGTAACATAAAGGAAAGAAATCATTACTTCCAAATAACATTTTCACAATTTCAGCGGGTGTCATATCACCTGCATATGATACACCCAAAGGGGTTAGTGAAATTTACATCATTTTTTGGCCTCTTTCTCTCCCTCTCATTTCTCCCAGTGTGATGGGTGGTAATCCAATAAAGACCTTCCTTAATGCCTTTGACTGCCTTGACAGCCTTGCCTTTGACTGCCTTGACACCTCTAGGGTAAGAGAGCTTATCCTCATGAAATATACAGTCAGCATATTGAAATAGGCCATTGAAGTTCACAGGCCTCAAGGTATTTCCACACAAAATACTACACTAGTTACACATGTAGGCTAAGCCGTACACATTACCTGTTCAGACATTTTCACAAATTAACAAAGGAACTTGTTTTCACAAATAGACAGCTTATCATTATGTTACTCATAGAGCAAAACAAAGCATATCTCTCAACACTGAGCATGTCTCTGCATTTTCAAAAGCAAGTTTTTCTAATGTAAGAAAGAATGCAGAAACAGATCTTTGTGGACACAGCTGTTTCAAACAGTTGTGAATTGAGCTTATAAAGTACCCGTGGTTCAAAATATTAAGTCCTTAGCCATTCTTTAGCATTTTATTAAAGCCTATAAGAACAAAAGGAATTGTATAGTATGGCTATCAAAAATAATTCATTATATTGATCGGGTTTCTGCATGGAATAGAACATATATTCCTGTACATCTTGATGTTTTGTACAGTCCTCAGCTAATGATAAAGAAATTTCTGACATAAGCTGACACTGATATTAAGTTAACATCATTAAAAGTGGTTAATTATGAAAATGTTTATTAGGTAGATATATTGTGTACTCTTCCTAGAATACCCCAAATGTCCTCTGGGAATAGTGTACGTTCTAAATGATAAACTATGGGAAAGCTTCTCTTGATCTCCTTCTGAACTAATTGAGTGAGACATGTTGATATGAATAATCCCTGTTGTCATGTGACCTGAAACAATCCTTGTACTGGATCCCAAAAGAGTAGAGTATAAGCACAAGGTCAAAGAAACTCCAACTGCATTTTGTCTGACATGTTGAACTGTTTTCAATGCTTTTTAATTTCTTTTTTAGTCATCCATGTGTTTGCTATGTAGCTGCAAGTTACAAGATATAAAGCTGCACTAGTATTGTTCAGGATGTCATATTGACAAAAGCTGAAATGCAAGAATGAGCATTTTTGGTTAAGAAGCTGAAAAAGAGCTTTTCAGACCCATTTGTGCAATGGGTCAGCGGCTCAGTGAGGAGACGGACGATAAGGAAATCGATGTTGCTGAACTACAGGAGTGGTATAAAAAGTTTGTGGTGGAATGCCCAAGCGGAACCCTTTTCAAGCATGAGTTCAAGAGCTTCTTTGGCGTGACTGACAATCAGGAAGCTGCAGACTACATTGAGAACATGTTCCGTGCTTTTGATAAAAATGGGGTGAGTAATGCAGTTATTTTAGTGTACTGATATTGATTCTAATGGATTTATTTTAACAGTAAGACTAATGAAGTCTCCCTGTGCTTTAAAAACAGTGATTTTAGTATCATTTAATACTGGTTTTCTACAGTATTCTTTTTTCTGTTTTTCTTATTTTCATAGGACAACACTATTGATTTTCTGGAATATGTTGCTGCATTGAACTTGGTATTGCGAGGGAAGCTGGAGCACAAACTCAAATGGACTTTCAAAATGTATGATAAAGATGGGAGCGGTTGCATTGACAAGACGGAGCTAAAGGAGATTGTGGAGGTAATCACCTCCTGCCCTTTCTCATTATTTAGTCAAACCGGGTCAGACGTGGCTTTTAAGTTTAAAACCTTTTTTAAAAAGTATAAAACTGTCAAATAAACCCAAATGTTACAGAGCATGAGTAGTGCAATGATAATAGTTATGAAACACCTATCATTTTGTTTAACAGTTAGAGAATGATGGATGCTGAAATTAAGTTTGAACTCTGAAAGGTCTGTTAACTTTCACTGCTAGGGCACTCCAAGCATGTTACTCACACACATACTAGAGTATAATAATAGATTAACATAAGAGATTAAATAGTGTTTCCTCTATTTTTAAAAAATCAGTTTCTTATTCTTCATATATGTAAAAAACTGTTCTTAAGCTGCATCAATTTGTAATATTGTGCCTGATTTTCTAGTCAATCTACCGAATGAAGAAAGCCTGCCACGGAGAGCTGGATGAAGAGTGTCACCTACTTACCCCAGACCAGGTGGTGGACCGAATATTTGAACTGGTGGACGAGAATGGAGACGGTTAGATCATGTTTATTTGTTAATTTTTTGTGGTGACTCTCTTTTACTAAGGTTGTCTAGGAAAGAAGGACACCAAAAATAAAATTACAGGCATGTAAAAAAAAAAAAAAAAACAATGCTGAGAATATAACTGTGTAGAAAAAAGAGCAACAGTACTTCAGTTTGAGGGTGGCACCCCTGACAGTAAAAAACTTGATAGCTGATCCATAAACTTTGTTTTTTTTTCCAGTTTCAGAAATGTCCTTGTATCACAAAGAGACACATGACTGGCAAGAAAAGAAGTCATTAACCAAATAAATTGAGATTAAATGCTAAATTTTATTATATCTGGCAACTCAGCATTCACTAGATTGAAACAAATTACTGCTATCCTGTTCCTTTCATTTGGTTATTTTTGAATAAGCGTCCTCGTTCTTTGCATTTCAAATTTAAAGAAGGAGTTATGTTGAGCTTGATATGTCTTTACATAGGGGAGCTGTCACTGGATGAGTTCGTTGATGGTGCACGACGTGATAAGTGGGTCATGAAGATGCTGCAGATGGATGTGAACCCAGGAGACTGGATCAATGAGCAGCGGAGGAGGAGCGCCAATTTCTAAAGTAGTGAATCCAAAATCCAAATGCCTCCTTGGCCAAGATTCAACACAGTCTGTTCGCTCTTTACAACGTACCATAAACACTATTAGGTCTGTAAAGAAAGGTGCAGTGAGACAACCTTTTCCCGAAGCAAAAGTCGACCTTTTAAATGGCACAGGGATATGCACAAGGGAAATGCCAAATGTCTGGTTGTTTTTTCTTCTTCATTTTTGCTCTGCATTTCTGTTCATCTGTGATGCTTCAAATGTAACATTCTGTATAAAATTTGTGTTTAAAATTTGTGTGAATTCTCTATTAAGCTTGGGTTGAGGGTGGCCATTAATGTAGCACAAATTAGACATATTTTAATGTTAAAGGTTTCATTTTTAATTAATTTTGTAGAAATTATCATTCTATTGTATGTTTTAGATAAATCTTCTAAGTAAATATTAATGTTTTTAGAACTAATAAATAAGCTGAAATGTACACCTACTGTATATGAGGCATTATTTCTGAATGTTGAAAAAATACAACTATGAACAAGTTTTAGCATTATTCATACAAAATGTTTGGTTTTCACAAGATGTGAGATTTTTGTGTATTCACACAAAGAATACTTTTAAAGAAAAAAAATATTATATATTATACTTATTTTGTTGTTATTTTGTAATTGTTATTCTTAGTTTCACTAAATGTGGCAAATCTTTTCCCACTGCAATTTAACTGTGATACATTGTGATCATCAGAGATGAGTTTGAGGTTTATTGAGGGTACCTATAAAAAAGCTGTGTACAAAAAAGTCCACTGGGACTGCATATTTGCGAACTCACTGAAGATGAACTCATTTAATAAAAAGTTTTGCCAGATGTCAGCAGTTTCTGAGTCATCAATATTGAGCTACCTCTGTAATAAAACCAGGACTAAAATTAGCTATGAATGAAAAAATGTGACAAGGCACTCAGTCTACCTGCAACATTCAATACCACATTAGTGTGCACATGTGCTTGTGTGAGTTCAATAAACAAACTGAAAGGTATTATAATAAAAAAGATTATTTAAGGCATGTATACAGAAAGTATGGATAACAAATGTCAGAAAGATTTGATACCAGCTTAGTTGTTTAAAAAAAAAAAAAAAAAAAAAAAAAAACTTAAGTAACAACTTCACGATCAGGATGGATGCAGAAGCTTTTGTTACTATTTACAAGCGACCTGATGTAGAAAAACAGCAATGCCAGTAGTTCATTACAGAAAGAAATGCTTATAGGAAAACTGAATGACTTGCATATTAATTATCATACTATATGAACACTCACTCATCATCTATACCACTTTATCCTGTATTCAGGGTTGCAGGGGGCCTGGAGCCTATCCCAGGAGACTTTGGGCACGAGGCAAGATATACCCAATCCATCACAGGGCAGACACACACTACGGGCAATTTGGAAACACCAATTAGCCTACTTTGCAGCTCTTTGGACTCTGGGAGGAAACCTACTAAGCACAGAGAGAACATGCAAACTCCATGCACACAGAGACAGGACTCGAACCTGGACCCTGGAGGTGCAAGGCGACAGTGCTAACCACTACACCACCATGCCGCCATACTATATGAACAATGAAATCCAATTCTGAGACAACTTTTTTAAAAATATTTATTTTTTTATTCTATTTTTATATATTTATTTTTACTTTGGTTAAGTTTTCTATATTACCTATGGTACTGTTGGATGACCTGTGGCCCTATAAAATAGTCTTTAAAAAAAGAGCATTGAATAAGTGCTCTGTGGATGAGCAGAGTGTGGATAAGTGCTCTGTGGATGAGTGCTGTCACTCATCCACCTTCTCATCTAAACACTTTGCTCAAATACGTAAGGTTACAAAGGTTCAACTGTGCTAATATGCTAATACTGCCATCAGTATCATTGTGCTCATCCCCTTCTAGATGACAAAGAAGCCTGGAAACCTCTAGTAAACTCTGTCATAAAAGCAATATGTTGTTAGCTTTAAAAAATAATAAATCACCAGGTATTAATGCAGAATTTTATAAAATCATTAAAGAAAATATAGAAAAAGAGTCTCTTACACAATCAATGACTCAGGGCGTCATCTCTTTGATGCCTAAACTAAAATTAATTTACTCTTAATTGAGAATTGGTGTCCTATAAATTTTATTAATTACAATTATACAGTTTTGCCCTTATTTTTTGATAAAAGAGTCAAAGATGTTCTACATTTTATTATAGATGAAACACAGTCTGGACTCGTGAAAAATCGACACATAGGAAACAATATTAGACTTTTTTTTTTTTTTGCAAAACAATTAAATCTTTGAATAATAATAATAATAAGAGTAATAACAGCTCCATCAAGCGAAAACATAGAACTTCCCAATGGTTTAATTGGTCTTGTGGAATTAGACAAGGATGCTCAATCTCTCCTTACCTTGTGCCTCTCAGCATGGCAATGTGGATGGGAGGCATTTTATCATCACTCATCTGGCTGATGATACCACACTGTTTTACAAGATGTGTCTCTAATTCCTATTGCTTTAGACTCAATTGATTAATTCGCAAATGTTTCTTGTTTATGTCGGGATATAAATACTGTAAATGTGAAAAATAAATGCTATTAAGAATTGCGCAACGCAATTAATTTGCAATACTTCTATTAAAAAAGGGTAACAGACTTAGGAGTTGTCACAAGTAAAGATTGCAAAACCATGGTATTGGATAGTGTGTGAAGGAACAAGGTTCATTACATTAAAAAGAAAAAAAATCTGTATTAAATGAATACAGGGGAATGTGGTGGCAGGAATTTTCTTGACTTTACAACTCTAAATTATACATTCAAAATAAATTGGCTGAGGCAATTCTTAAATGATCCAGAATTTGGAATGCTATCCCCTCCTTTGTTAGACTCTAAAAAATATTTTGGTGGTTTGTAATTATGCCACCTCCAAGATCCCCATCAAACTTTCTATGATCCTGGTCTCTTATTTTAAACGAATCTTGCTTTTACTCCACACACATACTTTATCTAGAACTGAAACATTACTTGCAAAAACAAATTTATGTTTTTTTTTTTTTATCGTGTTTAACAATAACATTATCTTAATTGGTCAATTACTTAAATATATGTATACGTGATTTTTCTTTGCTTATTCCATTCCTATATCTGCAAAGGAATTTTCCATTGTGATTGAAGCCATTGAGATGGGTTTCTTTCTTAAATTCTGTTGTTTCCGATATTCATCCCAGCAAAACAGATATAGACAAAATATGTTCTTTAATCTTTCTTCAAAACAATAAGAGAGTCAGAGCCATTTTTCAACAACTCTTTATCATTTTACCACATGTGATGGTTTTGTCCATGATATACTGTACATCAAAGTCTGAACTTCATAAATATACACAGATCAGCCATAATATTGTGACCACCTGCCAGTAGGTCCCCCCTTTTGTCTCCATAACAATGATGCACTGTGTGTTCTGACACATTTCTATTACCAGCATTAACCTTTTCAACAATTTGATCTACACTAGCTCTTCAATTGGATCTGACTACATGAACCAGCCATGTCACCATTTCACCAGATTTCCTTCCTTGGATTACATTTGGTAGATCCTGACTATGCAGACCAGGAACATCCCACAAGACCTGCAGTTTTGCTCTGATCCAGTCATCTCATCACAATTTGGCCTTGTCAAAGTCACTTAAATCCTTATGCTTCAGGAAAAAAGGTACACTTGCTGCCTAACATTTGTCACCCACTTCTAGCCGCCACTGTTAGTTAAGCCTTTATTTGTCAGATATACATTACTGCACAGTGAAATTCCTTCTTCGCATATCCCAGCGTAACTGTGGTCAGCCATGATACAGCCCCTGGAGCAGATAGGGTTAAGGGCCTTGCTCAAGGGCCCAACAGTGGCAACCTGGTGGAGCTGGGGATCGAATCGCTGATCTTCTGATCAGTAACTCAGTGCCTTAGCCCTCTAAGCCACCACTGCCCCTCATCTGTAACAAGATATTAAGAAATATAGCTACTGTTAGAAGGGCCAAATTGTATTGACTAGATATCTGGGTCAGATATCTTGTGTGGTCTTGTGTGATGCTCCCAGGCTGCAGTGGTCAGGACATACCAAAAGTAATCCAAGGAAGGAAAACCGGTAAACTGGCAACAGGGTCATGGGTGGCCATGGTTCTCTGATGCACATAGGGAGTGAAGGCTGCCCCATATCATCTGATCCAATAGAAGAGCTACTGTATCGCAAATTGAGGAAAAGGTTAATGCTTCTTCTAACAAGAAGGTATCAGAGCACATAGGTCATTACTGTTTTGGTGGCAAAAGGGAGACCTACTCAATATTAGGCAGGTGGTCATAATGTTATGGCTGATTAGTGAATTCTAAATAACAAGATGAGAAAAATCTCTTTTAAATGTTCTCATTGTCTACATATTATCCAGTCAAATCTTTTATTTCTTTGAGATTTAAAATGGACATTGACACCAACCGCTCTTTCTGTAATTCTGCTCCTGAGACAATTGAGACAGATGTTTTGGACTTGTGATTGTACAGAAGATTGATTCCGTGTGTGTGTGTGTGTGTGTGTGTGAGTTGAGTCCCTGAGGGTGTATTTATTTATTTATTTATTTATTACGACAAGGAGGAGGAGGAGGATGATAAATATTTAATTGTAAATTTAATCTTCTTATTTTCTTTATTTATTTTTATAAATGTACATTTAATAATAGTATACTCCTTACTTCTGGTGCTCCTTTTTTTACAGGTGTGTTATTTACTTTTATATGTTATTTGATATTTACTGCTCCTTTAATTCCCCCTGGCCATGTTGTATATAATAATAATAATAATAACGATAATAAGGATAATAGTTTCCTTTAGTCCGCCCCGGCTGAAGCGCGCGCTGATTGGTTATCCGCACTTCTTCGTCAACGCACTTCCGTGTCCGGGTTTAAATCAAGCCCTGGTGAAAACAATGCTAAATGCTAATTAGTGTTCAGCTGTAGGTAATATACTTTAAGTGAAAACGAAAGCGTAAGTGGAACGATAAAAAAAAAAAGTCTCCAGTTTATCGAGTAAATCTGTCGCTTGGTTGTCATTTAAGTTTATACAAGATTCTTCACCATGCAGAACATTATATCTGTCAGAACATACAATAGATAGTTTCAGATAGTTTTATAGAGATTAAACAATCTTATATGCACCGTTTAATGTGGAGTTTCGCTTGTGTTTTAAAGGGTTCTAAGTCTGTAGTTATCAGTCCTTGTCTGAAAGAGCTGCGTGTTATGGCTAGGAAGGTGAGTAAACTACATTATGTGAAAGGAGATTTGTTCTCCAGCACAAACTCTTTAGCTCACTGCATCAGCATGGACTGCAAGATGGGAGCAGGCATTGCTGTAGCCTTTAAAAAGACATTTGATGGAGTTGATGAACTTCTGGCACAGAGTGAGTGTCAAACCAAGAGCATTTGCCAGTGTCAGTATTTATGCAGTATTTAAACATCAGTTGATTCCTAATCTTCCCTGTCCTCACAGAAAAGCAACCAGGAGAGTGTGCAGTGCTTAAGAGAGGTGACCGATTTGTGTACTACCTGGTGAGATTGTCATGCCTGTCAGCACTGTTTGCTGATCAGTTTACCACATGTCTGTAGTTCCACCTAGAAGGTTACATAAGGACTTAAATGACAAATGCCCCGTATTAACTTGTGAATATAAATTTATGTTGAATTGTCTGTGAGGAGCAGGGGCGTTTCTACAATTTTCAGTTAAGGGGGGGGCCTCAGCCACCATAGATGTTTAACTCATATTTGGCTTGTTCAGAATCAGTACTCAAATGAGTCTTCATGATCACAGTATAAACCTTTTTCTATGTACAGGTACAATCAGAAAAATGTAACCAGAAAACAGCATATACCTTTAAACTTACATTGATTAGCAATATAAACAACACACCTATGAGGCTGGACAATGGAATAAACTGTGTGGGTGCCA
>JAQMYK010000015.1:12525685-12540026 GCA_030014345.1 Clarias buthupogon
GTATTAAGGGCTTCATTTTCACTAGAGGAAACAGCTGGTGTGATGAGGGTGAACGCAGCGAAGATTTAACTGATTAATCCCTCATGACATTTTGTAAACTGTATTTGAGAAAGGACTGTGTTGATGCAGATATAACAATTTATCGAAAAACACACACCTTGCCTTAATCCTCCCACCGTGATGGCGAATTGAAGACCGCGCTGAAAGACGGGGAGGAGACGAAGCCTGCCGCCGCTTTCATATGAAATTTAAAGGGGACGATGGGCGATCACCAATTTGTGTGAGGTTTATGGACAATTTTTAGGGGGGCTGAGTACAAATGTAGGACAAAAATGGCATAGCGACACCCATGGTGAGGAGGTACTAATTTAGCATTTTGGAAGGTGTCACCACTTTTTTCACAGTCAAAGGTGCAACTGTAATGGTTTTATTTAAGTAAGTGCCAAAAAAAAAAAAAATTGTGAAAGGGAAGTACTACAAGGTGATATCAAAAAGTTTTGAGACTACTGTAGTTTGGTTACAACTTCATAAGTCAGTGTGGGTACATCATCCTGTGTACACTGGGAGCTGTGCAACTGGTATGATTCTGACCACGTGTGTTACCACGTCTGCTATTTCATCATGGACAGCAAGTTATGACAGAGCAAACGTTGAATTCTGTGTGAAACTAGGCAAATCTGCCACAGAGACATTTGACTGCAATGAGGGCACATGCGCTTAAAGAGCAGAACAATATCACTGGAAGATGACGAGATCAGGAAGATCTTCAACGAGCTTAATCGAAACGATTCGGCAACTTCACAGAAGAGCCCACAAGTTAAAAAAAAAAAAAAAAAAAGGCAAAGTAAATCCACAGCTTGACAAAGTGCATGTTCATCATCTTTTTCAACATTCGCTGCATTGTGCATCAAGAATTTGTCTCCATGGGGCCAGACCATCAATAGCGAATTCTATTGCCAGGTTTTAAGGTGACTAAGGGAGGACATACACTAAGAAAACAAAGCTCGTAAACAGAGCTAATCTTGAAACTTTTTGATGTCACCTCATATTATTGACCATTATAACAAGTGAACTAATTTTACAGACATTCCGTTGACTATAAATTTATTTAAAACTGGTACTTCTCTGTCAAACAAATGTTTGAAGTTAGTTTGTTAGTTTGTTAAATTGATATCTTATAATAAGAATAAACACTTTAAGATGTTAGTGAACCGTAATCAACTTTGTTGGTAACCAATCTTTCAGTGTTTATTTTCCTATTACAGCATACATCATGTTTTATTCCTTATGTAAAGAGATTATACTGTCATACTAATACTGTTTTCTTGGTTGCATTTACCCCCAAAACAGATTACAAAGGTAAAGTACAACTGTAAACCTAAATATGAAACACTCAAACAAAGTTTGGAAGCAATGAAAGCACACTGCTCAGAAAATGGAGTCACTAAGCTGTCAATACCACGGTATGTTATTTTTTTTTATGTTACACCTTGAAATTAAACTTACACATTACTAAATATTCAAACATTGATCTTTAAATTTTTTTTACACATTATTTAATTTCAGTGTGGCACCAATATTTATTTAAGGAATGTTGTAAGAAGTTTTTTTTCCAATATTTTATACTTTTAATATATACTGTACTTGCGGTTTTAGGATTGGCTGTGGTTTGGACCGGCTGGAATGGGAGAAAGTGTCTGAGATCATTGAAGATGTCTTCGAACAAACAGACATAGAGATAACTGTATATTCACTATAGACTGCAACAGTCCAGAAAGAAGAGTTCCACATTCAGTGCCTGGAACATCTTTGAGTTGTACCACTTATGGTTCTGTTACAGGCTTAGGGTGAACCTGGCACCACTAACTTGTTAATAATTTTTATCTCAAGCATGATCTGTGTTCAGATTCTGTTCTGAATTTAAGGATGTTCACCACTAGATGGTGTTATTTACATTGGTTGCAGGTTTTTCTAAATCTGATATTACTTTGGTTGTTTGCCTTGTTCCAGTGGCAGTTTAAATAAATTCAAATCAAATTAGAATTTTGTTACATACACAGTCATACACAGTACGATATGCAGTGAAATGCTTAGACGGCTGCCCGTGATCTTAAAATAAAAGACTATTAATAGGAAATAAATATGAAAAAGAACAATAGAAAGTAAATTTAACTAAAAAGGAATAAAATATCTGTGTAATACAAAATATACAATATAAGAAAAACCTAGCTGTACAATATAGAAAATATAGAATTTATATTGAATAAAACAACATTGTCATTATTTATTTTAAAAAATAATCAATATAATAAGAATAATTTATTATAATAATAAATAATTTAAATATTTTAGTTAACAAAATTGCTATACAACAATATTTTAGTATGAAGCTAGATCTGGCTGAGCATAGAGTGAAAAAGAAGTTTGCAGTACCCTAATGTTACTTGCTCAATCTATGCCTTGATTGCTTCCTGAAGATCATGTACAGAAGTTTTTTTTTTTTTGTTTTTTTTTAAAGATTTCACTGCTACACTTTTTTCTTCATCACTGTCAAGTAGTTTTCTATTGGGTTTAGACCATGAAGCTCCAGAAGCTGAATACCATTGTCGCATACATAATCAGTTTTTCACAGGATTTTCAGTTAACTATAACAACTCTTCAACCAGGTAGGCTAGAACTTTTAGTGAAATCACCAGTTTTTTGCATGAACTAATACATGGTAGATAACCTATAAATACTTTTGGCCATCTCTATGCATAAAAGTGTGTTTTTAATTTTAATATTACACACACATAACCTGAGTAAATACAAAATACAGTTTTTATTTATTAATGAAAAATAGCAGTCCAATCCCACATGCCCCTATGTGAAAAAGTAAGTGGCCCGTCAAGTTAATAACTGGTTGTCCCAACCTTGGCAGCAACAACTGCAATCAAGCTTTTGCAATAACTGGCAATAAATCTTTCACATTGCTGTAAATGAATTTTGACCCACTCCTGTTTGCGGATTTGTTTTAATTCAGCCATGTTGGAGGATTCTCAGGCATGAACGGCCTGTTTAAGGATCTCATTCGGATTTAAGATCGAATTATGACTCGGCCACTCCAAGTGTGAACTTGAGGTCACAAACTGATGGCTGGATGTTCTCCATTAGGATTTTCTGGTAGTGCACAGAAATTATGGTTCCAACAATTATGGCAAGTCATCCAGGTACTGAAGCTGAAAAGCAAGCCCAGACCATGTCATTACCACCGTCATGTTTAACGGTTGGTATGATGTTCTTTTTTGAAATGGTGTTAGGCACAGGTCCCCACGACCCTGAATACAGGATAAAGCGGAATAGAAGATGAGTGAGTGAGTGCAGTATTGTTAATTTTTAATGTTGTTTTCAAAATTGTTTATAAATATTGAAGACATCAAGGGTAGAGGAACCTGCTTGAGCCAGGCCATCATGGTTGAATTACAGCAAAGAAACCATTACTTCATAAGAACAACAAATAGAAGAAACTAAAACCAAAATTGCCATCAGTTCTTCTGGGTACAATTGGACACGCAGTTTATAAACGAACCAGCAGGTAGGTTGTTCCAAACATCTTGGAGAACTAACCACATTTCTGTGAATACAGGGTGCCTCAAATCCTTCTGCTTCTTCCTGTAATTCCACACAGACTTTATGGTGTTGTCTGGGCAAACCATAATTTCCACTCCTTGTTCTTCTCTATGCTGAAGATGGTTCTTAACGACATTGGCCAGTGTTTGGGGTTATTGTCCTGCTGTAGAATACATTTGCAGGACCAATCAGATGCTTTCCCGGTAGTATTACATGATGGATAATTATCTGCCTGTATTTCTCAGCATTGAGAACACCATTCTGAACCAATCCCAATAATCTTGATCCCAATCTCCAACTCCATTTAAAGAAATGCAGCATCAAACGTGCAAGAAACCTCCACCTTGCTTCACTGTTACCTGCAGACACTCATTAGTGCACTGCTATCCAGCCCTTTGGCAAACAACCTGCCTATTGCTACTGCTAAATGTTTCACATTTTGACTAATCAGTCTGGCGCACCTGCCATTTTTCTGCACCCCAGTTCCTATGTTTCTGTGCAGAGTTGAGTCTCTTAGCTGTACCTCACCCAGTTTTACGCCTCCTACTCAGCTGTTTCTGTTTCAGTTAATAACAGTGTTTCAACCTACAAATGAAATTAATGACCAATAGCACCTGCTTGGTATAATTGGTTAATCATGCACCTGGCTCCAACCTTACAAATTTCCAGACTTTATGCAAGTGTGCAAGTGTAAGAATTGATGCTGGTTTGAAGCCAAAAGGTAGTCCCACCAAATATTGATTTGATTTATATTTTTTATCTGTATGCTCACTATGCTATTTATACACTGATAAAAAAAAAAGCAATTAAAATATATATTTTGGAAAATATTACAGCTTCTTTTATTAACACCTCCGTAAAACCATTACATAGGTGTGTGTGTGTGTGTGCGCGCACTTAATGTATGTATATGTGTGTATATATATTTAATGTAGTACCCCCTCTTACTTGTTCTGTTTTATTGTGTAAAAATGTAATACAAATAATCTGATCATAGCAGGTCTTAGGCAAAAACATGATTCAATCGCTTGTAGATTTACCTTTAGCAGCAATAACATGAAGTAATCGTCTCCTTTATATGACTATCAGTCTCTCATATTGTGGGGGAATTTTGACCCACTGTTCTTTACAACATTGCTTAAGTTCATAGAGATTTTTGGGCATTCACTTATGTACAGTTCTCCTCAAGTCCCACCAAAGCATTTCAGTTGGTGTGAACCCTGGGCTTTGTCTAGGCCATTCCAAAACCTTGATTTTTTTTCATGACATTGTGATGTAGATTTACCAGTGTGCTTCAGATCATTGTCTTGATATTTGACCCAATTCCGACCAAGCTTTAGCAGAGATGGCCTCACATTTGCATCCAGAATACCCTGGTATACAGAGTTCATAGTCAACTTATTGACTGCAAGGTGCAGGTTCTGTGGCTGTAATACAAGCCCAAATCTTCACCCTTCCCACACAATGCTTGGCAGTGGGTATGAGGTGTGTCTGCTGAAATGTCGCATTTAGTTTTTGCCAAACGTAACAATGCTTTTCATTTGTGAATAATCTTTCTCACTGTAGAATGTTAAACTGTTAAATTATTTGGGAAAGGTTTTATAACCCTTTCCAGATGCAGCAACAGATGCATACCTTAGACCATTGCTTATGTCATTACCTGTTGGCATTTTGTTATTACACACCTGAAGACTTCAGACCAGCAAACTGCCAAAACAACTGCTTTTACAGAGGTCTGCACATCTGCTTATTATGAATTTATCAATGCCTGATGATTAGCAGCACCAGGCAGCAACTTACCCTCTTAAATCTTGTGGAAACAGTAAGGAGGTACTGTACTTAGTATTGCACACTTTTTTTTTTTTTGCTTCATTTTTGTTAAATGAATAGTGAATAGTGTTTTTTGTTCGTCTGAAGTTGTTTTGATTGATCGATAGGTAGGTTTATGTTCAGACATACTGTATTGCAAGTTGCTAAAAACAGAACTATAACATGTAATAGACATGAAAAATTAAAGTTTTGGCATGCTTTAGAGGGGGGAAGCATGAAAATATAGTAATTTTAAAAGCCTTTATATTGCTAAACTAATACAGATACAAATGAACAATTAAGGGAATGTCAGTGGTTACTCTGGAGCCTCCAGTGATTTCATATGCATTGACCCAGTGTTGAAAGAACTGATTCACCTGAATAATTGTAAAAGAAGTCATGGCAATCAAATATGCATCTTTATTAAACATTAGTGTAATTATACTGTATCTATTTAGTATCAAAATGAACTGTATGTAATACTGCATTAATTTAACAGTGTACTAGATTGGTAAATAAGATTCAGAAAATAGATGTAAATAATAGAATAATATACAAACAACAGAAGGTGGCAGTTAATTATATCTGTACAATATTTTGTATTCCATTACTTTCCATCAAGTTTTAAGGACAATTAAGGTACATAATTGTGGTTCTGTGTTTAACAGAAAGTGGACAGAATAACACAACATTTCAGAAGTTAAAAGATGCACGTGCTGTGAGAAAAAAACTGTGTCCTTTAAGATGTAAATCCTGGGGGGAGGGGGGGAGAAAAGTTTAGTGAATGAAGAAAAATACAGAATTCTAATAATAAAACTAGCACAGGGTTAATTGACTAGTGCTACAAAAACAGTTTGTTTGAGAATAGACCAATTTCAGATTTTATGCTTTAGTCTACAGCTCCTGATTATACAAAAACATGTTCAATAATGCACCTACCCTACTGCAGAATGTTAGTCAGCTTCTCATCGTAGTACTCAAAGTTTTCTTGACAGTCCTCCCATAGCGTAAAACTGTCTTCCTCATTTTCAACAAAGGTGGACCATACGTAATTGAAGTCCACTGGCCTCATCATCCTTAGTTTGCACCCTGCATTTGCCAAAGCTTTTAGCCCTGCCTGTATTTCAGGCTCCTCCCAGAAGAACAGACGGGAGCAGTGTATGTTAAGCCGCAGTGTTTTTCGGGCCCGCAGGATCTCTCCCAATTTAGTGGCACATGCTGCACAGGGACTGGATGATATATACCAGGTGACTGTGTATTGCAGCGATTTATTATATTGAGGTAACACTTGCTGGAAGAAGGCCTCCTCAGCATGAGCACCTGCATGCTCATCTTCCAAATACCCTCGAAGACCATCAGGTTCAGCTGCACCACCCTTTATGTCAACTTGATAGCATAAGAAGGTCTTGTTTCGCCCTGAAGAGTACTCAACATTTTTAAACTGGAACTTGAAAAAGGATGGGTTGATACGATCTCTGTGAAGGTAAAAACAGGAATGGAAATTTTTGCCATCACTTTATGGCATGTACCAATAATCACTTACCTATCTTTGCAAACTAGTTCTTAGGGTGGAAAATACAGGGTGTCCCAAAAAAAGTGACATAATTTCATAATCTAACAACATAGCCAATTTTCACTTAAATTATTTAATTTTTTATTTCTTTTAGTGATAATGACAATGTGGCGTTGAAATGGCCACCACGTTCACTTGACTTGACACCTTTGTGATGTTTTTTCTATAGGTCTATGTCAACGGACTGGTCTTTATCCCCCCTCTTACTACAAGCCTAAAGGACCTCAAGCAGAGAATCACTGAGGCGCTGGAGAATGTTAAGCAAAATATGCTACAGAATGTTTGGCAGGAGCTGGACTACCAACTTGACGTGTGTCGTGTCACAGGCGGTGCACATATTGAACATTTGTGTAGCTTTCTTAAATCAGGTATAAAATCAATATCCTTTTTATCCCATGTTGTTGGAATTTTGATAAATATATCTTTTATTTTTTAACATGAAGCCTAATTAATTTTGTTTGCCTAGGACATGATATTTTTTGCTCATCAGGGACAATCTGATCATTTTGATTTATACACATTCACATTTCATACAAACTTCCATAATTCTTTTGATTGTGTAAAGCTGCTTTGTGACAATGACAATTGTTAAACGTGCTATACAAATACTGTAAAATTGAATTGAATAGATATTTATATTTCAAATGATGTCAAATCTTTTGGGACACCCTGTATTATTACTTATTTTCACACTGTCAGTTTAAAATATGTCTATTGTGATAGCAGTGATTACTTCAATAGGACATCAACATTACTGAAACAATACGTATTTTAACCAATCACAGCTCTTAATTACACTTACACTCCTGGAATCCTTGAAAAATCTCTATAGATAAATCACTCCAAAGCTAACTGTGTTGCTCTCCATTTCAGTTTATATAGACAAATAATTAATTTATTTAAAACATGAAAGTATCATCAATTTGAACATTTATTTCAATGAGAACTCCTAGTATTAGTGCTAGCCTTACTGCCTACAACACATTCTTAATATTAAGGGTTGACTGCCACCACAAACAGTGCTAAAGGTAAGGTTTCAGACCCTTTTAACATTTTTCAATTTTTTTGATGCTTCACGCTTATCTTAAAATGCTTTTTTTTCATCATTCAATCCTGTCATGCAGGTCAACAGATAATTCCCTTGACCTCATGACGTTGTTTTCACTCTGACATACATCATCTACTGTGACACCTTATATTGCCACGTGTGTACAATGAAGTTATAACAGCACGTCAAGGACCAGCTTTCTGTTGGCACCATATGTGTCCAAATTGTTTCACAAATAAACCAATTTTGCTTAGTTTTAAGAATGGAAATATAGATCCATGCATTAGCATTGCAAATGGTGCTTTCTGATAAGAATTGATACGTAGATGTGGTTTGGAATGAAGAGGAACCTGTCCTATCTGGCCAAATCATGTTTAGCTTTAGATATCAACATTTGTCAGCAGTCTTCACAGGTATCTTACTTTGGACAATATTGCAGATAACCTCAGTAAAGGCTGTTCAGTGAGATTTTGAAGGACATTTTAGACAGTCCTGTCTCACTATCTGGTAAAATTTTAACTTTTTTTTGACATGACAAACACAATCCAATGTGATATATTGTATCTGCCAGAAATATAATGGGAAAAGAAGATTAGAAAGAAGTTCTTTGCTTTAACTTTGAAAAAATTATATTTATTTAGTAGAAGATAATGATCAAGCTGGACCTTTGTCACATCATGGGAAAAACATTTGCTTTTCTGCTGTGCTTTGTAATTAAGCAGCAATTTCAGAAGCACACACTGTTCCTGCAATTTTTAAACAGGAGGAGAGTGCAAGAGGATATTTACAGCTCATCAGGAATGATAAACTTCCTCCACCCTTCTGGGAACTCATCATTTCATCTAGTGTTTCCACCATGTGGGACAAACATGGCAAAAAGAATGTATTTATTCTAACTAGAGAGAAACAACCAAATCAAGTGTTTAATATTTTCCTATTGAACAGATTCTTAAAATTTGCACCACCTTCCTCATTCCGATTGAAAATCCTTTCCAGTCTGACCCGCAAGGCGGCCTGTTCCGATTTAGGTGGTTACGTTTATGGTTGGTGGTTATTTTAATTCTGAATAAGCTGTTATTTAGATGTAATAACAGCCAATCACATGAATTACGTTTACAAACAGAATCTCTCTTGGACCGAATATTGTATTGTATAATATATATATACCGTCCTACTGTTTGTTGTAAATTGCCAGATGTAATTTGCATTAATTAAAGTAGCAGTTATAATGAACACTGGCAGGTAAAATAAGTACCATTTTTGCTGACTAGTTAGTTAGCTGAGACATTAGCTGTGTTTTAATTTAAATAAATGTAATAATTATATAATATAATACAATAATGTTATAAACTTTGGAAAATTGGGTATAGGTTATAAAATGATATACAGTTACATTGGCAATTGACAAACCCTTGTATTATACCCAGCGTTAATATTAGCACTAACATTATGAAACCACATGTTGAACCAGATAATGAACTTTAGAGGATGAGGCTGAAAAACTAGCTGTTTTACAAGTCAAACCTGTAATAATAATCTAAGATAGACCCTGATATTTCAATAAACCTCATATTAATCATATCACATCATGTTATATGATATTCTCTTTTATCTCCTTTAATAGAACCTAATGTATCTATCATTGGATTAACATAGTAATAACCCAAGTATTAAGCTGTATTGATTTCATATCTCCCATTTCCATTAATACTATCATGACGTATGATACTATAAAGATAAACAGTTCTATTGTTTTTGTGTAGTAACAACAAATTATTGAGATTAGTTCATCAAAAACAGCATGAGAGTAATTTGGAGTATGTATGTGAGTTACTCTTACCCTACAATGATCTCAAATGGAGGTAGCTCTATAGGTTCCAGTTCAAATTCACCATCCTCACCACCTCCTTGAGCTCCCTGGGCTGCCTCCCCATTTCCTTGCGGCTTCTCGTCCTCTGGCTTGTTTTTCTGCTTTTCTTTTTCCTTCTGTTTGTCGCTCTCCACATTGTTCTGCAATTTTTTTTCCATCTCTTTTTCATTCTTGCTCTCCACACTCTTCTCTTTCCTTTTTCCCATGCTTACCTTGCTGGCTGTCTTTTTGTCTGCCATGATGAAGAGCAGTACCTAGCTGAGGTAGCAGAATAGAGCAGGTTAATATGTGTGTGTCAGGAAGCCAGAGACAGAGCTGGGGACTCAAGTCTGGGCGTGAGTGTGTAGAGGTGATTTCAGCCTACAAAGAATATAGAGCAAGTCAATGTCACTAGGAAATAGAGGGGCAGCTGCACTCACACAGGCTATAAAAAGAACCTAGGACAAAACAGGGGGGAGGTCAACGTACATTCTGTTATTCTGAACCATCCATGTCAATGGGATACATTCTTGTGAACCAGTGTTATTTCCAGTTATTTCTTTCTTTCAGGATTAAACTTCCAATACAAGTGATTGTTATTTAGAGTATACTTTGACTTAATCAGACACAAGATTTTGACTCCCCAGTTATGCTGGATATTAAAGTTGTCCACACTCCAACAACAGTTTATTAATAAACATTTTTGGCAGTGTGTCCAGTGCGAGTCAGTGCCTTTGGATACTGCCACAGACTAAACTCTAAGCCGTAATGGCCTCATAGCAAGGCCAACTAAAGGTCAAGCCCTGGCAGCAGGGTATATTCCAGTCAGGCCAAATCAGATGCACAACTATTCAAACAGAAATATACACTTTTATTGCCATAAAATCTTCTAATTTTACATATTCCAGCTATCTGTTTATTAGAACATCAGGGTGTGCATTAGGCTTATTAAATATTACACATACAGGATAAATGCCCTGGATCTGTTAGAATGCATTTGCTGCACTGCAGGATCAGTCAGCAATTTTATAATGTGCTGTTAATGGAAGATAATCTCCCTCTGAGCAACATGGCAACAAACTGTATTCAGCTAAACTGCTTTGTCATTACTTTTTCCATCATATCTTTTTTTGTTTTTTTCAATCCAGGTAGAATGTAATCATAGACCTTTTTTCTTAGCTGACATGCAGAGAAAAACAATCTGTTTTGATTTCATTATTTCATTATTTTAATGGCAGGAAAATGACCCAAGATCATTTGTCCAGGTGCTGTTTTATTTTTCTATTTAAAGTCCAGCATAACTCCGTAGCCATGAGGATATCAAATGTTGTGTATGTATACAGTGCTGGGGACTTTCTGTTGGAGATTAATATGGGAACACAATGACACTGGGATACAATTTAGCTGGGATACAATTTACCTAACGGATGTCACTGAATTGGAAATTTAAAAAAAATTGTATTTCAATTATCTTTCCTTCTCTTCTTTTTATATACTAAATAAATGCTGCTTCTCTCCCTCGTTTAAAACAGAAAGTTGTACGTGTGCTTTATTTTAATTTAATTGCAATAATTGCTTCATTTATTTCCTTTACCTGTTCAGGAGATTTAGCTGTTCAGAGAATTTTACGTTTGTTTGAACAATGGCATCTGATAACTCCCAGCTACATAATTGAAAAGTTATTTAAAGATATAAAAATCTTTGAAATGCAAAGTCTTAAAACCAGTATATAAATTAAGGGGGGAGTGGAGTGCCTCAAGATTCTGCTAAAAGTGTCTCCTTATCATGGTTTCCTGGTATCTCTTACATAGCTTTGAACAGAAGAGATTAAAAACACCCATTTGATGATGAATAATTTGTATAATTTAAAAAAAAAAAAAAAAAGGAAGACAGCTGACTGTTTACTTGCTGGCTGCTCATCAGTAGTTGAGAGAAGGTGCATGCCAGCCTATATTAAGTGCAAATTTAGCCTTACTTATTGACTGTTTGCATGTGATGTCACTACATCTGTCTGCCATGGTCCCTCCAATTTCTGAATGGCAAAAGGGACGTGACATATCGGATACATGGTACCAAAACCAATCACAGTAGCACTTTCAGCAAGAAAACACATCTGCTAACGTTATGTCATGATAAACATCACTTTGTCTACTTAGTAATTCCATCTAAATCGTTCAAATTGTCTCTAAACCATCAGTATTTTCTTTCACTAGCTTCTAACACAAGACTAAATCCCACATGCCTGAACAGTGGAACAAGGAATTCACACATAGTGCACTAGCTTTCCACTTTACACTATTTGGAATTCAATCCCAGAACAGTTAGTTCACTATTAATTAGAAAGATTGAAATGTTAGTATTAGTAAATGATACCTGCACATCATTTCCGGAGCAAAAAAAATAACAGCATATTCCATAGCATCATCTCATTTGCAACAGAAGCATTGCATAAGCTAACACTGATGCTAGCAAATGCCAACTTTTAAACTTTTAAATAAGTTACAAGGTCAAACACAACATACTGCATAAACAGATTGCTATCAATTGCTAGGTTACTATTTTATCTGAGTTATAAAGCATGAGATAATCCGGTAGGTCACATGATAAGCATCTGGTAATATTTCAGTTATTTTAATATTTCCAAATATATTTTATATTTGTCTCAAAAATATACAGAGAACGTAATTATCAATGAAAATACATGGTAGCCTAATGTCGGTTAACGGTACTTCTGCCGTCCACTGTTGTGACTGACATCATGATAGTCACCTGGTCTGCAAAAGATCATACACTGTGTATGGATGAACAGAGCTCCCAAAGAAAGCAGTCAATTGATCACAGTCCAGAGCCCCTCTCCCAGCCTGCATGTCTTTAAACTATCTTTAAAGTGTTCCAGTAGAGCAAAATGTATATACATACTGTATACTTACTCAGTATGTTTTATTCCTGTGTATATGTTTGATTACCAGAACTGGTAAGATACACTAAATTGTGCTAAACGCTGGATGGGTAGTTGATAAAGTGTTCATTACAAATTTTAATTCAGTTAATCAAATTAACCCGAATCCTTAAAGATTCGATTCACCTCTCAACCAGAGCTGAAACCTTACACTGTACTAAAATATTTTATCTTAATTTTCCATTCATGAGGAAATAATCATAATGTGAATGTGTGACTGCCAAAAGTTTTTTTTAATACACATTGCAGGATGCTGCACAAATACAAAATTATTTAAAAGACGCTTGTTATGTATCTGTTTACCAATCTGTTCACCAATAAGTGACAAGAAAAAAACTTTGATTGCTGATAAACCTGTCTTACTCCATGCTCATCCAGTCTCCTATAAATGTTTAATCCTGACAACATGCTCAACTCTAACAATTATATACTATCCATTTCTATATTTTCTTGCTGAAATTAATTAAACCTGTTGTGTTGTCTGTGTGCAGTTTTACATGTTCATCTTGTGTCTGCGTGGGCGTCCTTTAATTTCCTTCGTCCTCTCAGAAGCACCAGTAGGTAGACTGCCTAAATAGGCCCTAATAATTATTGCCATCATTGTTGGCAATAATCCACCCAAGGCCCGCAAACAATTTTTTCAATATTGTTCAGTTTCATAACAGTCTCATACGCTCCCAGCCATTCAAGAATCGCTTTAGACTAATACAAAAAAAAGTGAATGGGGAATTTGGTATTGTGTTTTTAGTAAACCATACCCCGTTAAATACTGAAAATGAGGCATCAAAATAGTAATTGCCTGAAGTCCTTCATAAAAATGTGAATATACGTTTTGTAATTCAATTTGGTTTATGTCTTAAAGTATGAATTATGTACATAAACAGCTGCATAAGCATTTTCTAATTAGCGTATTAATTTAAAATTGATTAAAATATGCTGCCATTTACTTACTCTTTGGCGGGTAGGAAAGCTCAAGCTCCCCTTAAATAAATAATGTCACTGTAAGTACCAAAAGAGAGAGTACACTGAGACAGCATGGTCAGTTTTGCTATCTTTGTTTTCAGACACAGATTTATGGAGTGATATCCCGGACATTATTCAAAAGGAATTGCAAATTGCATTTGCGTTTCCCATATGTGGACGCATAAAGTGTGGCATAATTCAAATGCAATTGCAAACTTTGCATTACCGTTTGCTATTTCGCCTTCGCAAGCGCACACTGACTGCCACATTTCAAATGAAAAAGCAAAGTCCATTTGCATTTCCCATGTCTTTCAAGTCACGAGCCTGTCATATTTAAATAGCAAAATCAATTACCACGTTTGCTTTTTCACTTTGTCTGAATCGCGCGTGTACTATGGAGTGATATCCCGGACATTATTCGCGCGTGTACTATGGAGTGATATCTCGGACATTATTCAAAAGGAATTGCAAATTGCATTTGCAATTGCTTTTCCCATATGTGGACGCATAAAGTGTGACATAATTCAAATG